>PXOD01000289.1:0-42694 GCA_003012165.1 Paramyrothecium roridum
GCTCACGAGCCAATCCCTCATTTTTTTATACCTTTGGTGTCTATCTTCTGCCTGTTCCCCATGTCGCTAACCTCGCATCGTGGAAAAACAACAGGCTGACTCGTCCGAAACCGGTCTCCCTCCCAACTGGGAGGTCCGCCACTCCAACTCCAAGAACCTCCCCTACTACTTCAACTCCACCGACAAGGTCTCGCGCTGGGAGCCCCCCGCCGGCACCGACACCGAAAAGCTCAAGCACTACATGGCCGCCCACCACTCCGCCGGCAACCGCGCCGGCGCCGCCCCCGGCATCCCCGAGGGCAAGATCCGCGCCGCCCACCTGCTCGTCAAGCACCGCGAGTCGCGCCGCCCCAGCTCTTGGCGCGAGGCCGACATCACCCGCTCCAAGGAAGACGCCGCCGCCATCATCCGCGAGCACGAGGGCCGCATCCGCAACGGCGAGATTTCCCTCGGCGAGCTGGCCATGTCCGAGTCCGACTGCTCGTCCGCGCGCAAGAGGGGCGACCTGGGCTACTTTGGCAAGGGTGACATGCAGAAGGAGTTTGAGGATGCCGCCTTTGCGCTCAAGCCCGGCGAGATCAGCGGCGTGGTCGAGACGGCGAGCGGGCTGCATCTGATTGAGAGGTAAGGCTGTCTCTACGCACGGCGAGCTGTCCATGTCAAAATAGAGTGTCAATTGCCGGAAGCTGAGCAGATGCACTAACATCTCTTTTCTCTAGGCTGGAATAAATGCTGCTACACGGAAACCCGACGGCT
The DNA here is from genome assembly GCA_003012165.1 of Paramyrothecium roridum. Taxonomy (NCBI): domain Eukaryota; kingdom Fungi; phylum Ascomycota; class Sordariomycetes; order Hypocreales; family Stachybotryaceae; genus Paramyrothecium; species Paramyrothecium roridum. The sequence goes on from PXOD01000289.1 coordinate 757, forward strand.
CATATCGTTTTCACGTTACATCACATACATTACATGCACAGAGACTTTACGCGGGCACAGTCCCACGATTGTAGTAAAAAGCGTGGTTTATTTCAGCTCTATCCTGCAGCTCACGTATGCTCCCTTTCGTCCTCCAGGGGGGCTACTTGGGGGCGTGCGCTACCGCAGGTAACAGTTTTTAAAACCAACAGAGATCCTGATAGATACGTTCTGCCAAGATACGATGGCTCGTCCTCATCAGGATATCGCCCTGTAGTCCTCTTACTGCCTTGGCCGCCGCGCACGAGGCTGCTTCGGGTCAGACCTTTTCGTCCTTAGCCCAACCATTGCATGGGTGGGAGACGGCATCTAAATGTCAGAAATGAAGTACAACAATCCGTCCCTGTATGCGCCTCCAATGTGTTGACAAATGAGAATAAAAACAATGTCAGTCCATATGTGGGGTATTTTCCGCTTCTTGTAAAAAAATAAAAAAAAACCAAGGCCTCTCCAATGCAATGCTGTCTATGTGTGACGCCGTGTGAATGCACAACATGTCCTCTTCTATTCTCCTGTCACATGTGAGCTAGGCCGATGAGGATGCTCTGGAAAGGCTGAACTGTCGTGAAGACGACAGTCATGACGCCGAACACTGTCATGCTCAGGGCTGCGTAGGGTGCGGCGCGGCTGTTGGTTGCGTAAAGGTAAGCCACGCCCATGGCAGCGCCATTGATGCCGACAGTGACACCAGCGGCGATTGTCGCAGCGTTGTCACCGAGAAGTTCCTCGAGGCTCCTTCGAAGAGCGCGCGGCGAGGGAGTTGTCCCCTGCTGTGCGTCAGCCTCAGCGAGGTTGTCCATCTCGACGTCGTCGTTAGGTCCGGCCTGTTCCTGTGTAAGCGGTGCAACTGAGGCAGAAGATGCTGCAACAGCGGGAGGGGGAGTAGGGTTCTGGGTTTCAACACTTACACCAAGTCTGTGCAGCACGAAGGGATACATGAGCTGCCCAAGTATGCCGTTGCTGACCACCAACGCTGCGTTGACGGCGACATTGCCGCCGATGATTTGCATCGCCGGCTTGGAGAGGGCGAGTGTCACGCTGCGAGCAGAAAAGGCCAAAGATTCGGGCGCGGCCAGTCCCATGCCCCTGCCGGCGAGCGTGCAAAGGAACACGTTGCCGGCGGCGGAAACGATGGCGATGAGGACAGTGCAGAGACCCGCCTTGCTAAAGAGCTGGCGGCGGCATTCGTAGAGCTTGAACCCCCAAACCAAGAGACCGCATTCAAGGAGAGAGAGAGCGGCGTCACCGGCACCAAACCAGCCCGTTGGATTCCGGGTGATGGTGTGACCGGTTACCTTGGCCGTCCAGAGGGCGTAAAGGGGGGAGCCACCGCTGAAGTGCTTCAGGATGTCGATAAGCTGGACTCCGCTGGCGGACGCCTTGATTCTCGTGTAAGCCGTCAAGGTCAATGTCGTTATCAGGACAGGGTTCATCAGTGTGGCCAGGATGTTCTTGCCGCGAGGTCGCGATGACATGAGGCCAGAGGTCTTGAAGTTCTTCTGCAGGCGCACACTGGAGATCCAGACGCACCACACGCAAAGACCGTCAAGCACCCGCTGGTCACCTGTCGTCACGGCGATGGGAACACCGAGCGCAAAGATGAGGAAAAAAGAAAGCGGAACGACAAACAGGCTGTTGCCCGAGCCGATGCGCTGAGGGGTGGGGAGGGCCGGACGGCCTAGAGCTCCAAAGTCAGTAACGGCCTGGTCGGTGATGGGCGCCATCGCGGGATCTGCTAGCGAAGCTGGAGTAACCAGCCGGGATTCCTTGTCGCCGGCGGTGGTACCGGTGCTGGGGGGCGAGATCTCATGACCAAGAATGGTTATTGCAGACCCGGTAGGAGTGCTGCTGGGCCTGTCCACACGAGAAACCAGTGACACGACCAGCTTGAGGAGGCCAATGGAGAGGAGAAAGACCGCGATCCAAGAAACGAGGTTGGTTACAACTTAGAAAAAGTTAGCATGCGTTGACAAACGCCCAGCGAAGAAATGAAAGGGGGAGACTTACGAAAGTTACCGATTATACGGGCGATTGCAGGAGCCTTGAGGATTTCAGCTTCATCAAGCATGACAATGGGTATAGGGAAGCCAATGCCAAGGTGACTGTTGATGAAATCAACCTATTGAACACGCCAGGTCAGTCAATTGCTCGCACAGGAGGAGGAAAGAAGGGGAAAATCACATACCTTGGAACGAATGTGCGAAAAGTAAGCGCCGTCAGTACTCTGGACGAAGAAGTGAGTGACTAGCATCAGGACGAAGACGAGTATCATGCCCATGACGGAGGAGAAGAACTGAATATGCGCGAGTGAAAGCGGTCGGCTCAGGCCCCAGATGACTAGCTCGCTGAGCAAGTAGATGGCGAAGACTGACAGAAGATCAAGCATGTATAAGAGAGCGTTGTGGAACCGGGCCTTCCAAACGGGGGCCAACGACTGCGAGGTCGTGGCCACCGTTCGTCCAGACTCGTCAACCGCCATGACCTGTTGTTGGACCACGATCGGAGACACGTGAAGAAGGTTGACGATGCGCGCCCACGAGTTGCGGGGGAAGCTAAGAATAAAGTTGAACATGGCTGGCCAAGGCGAGCAACAAGAAAAGGGGGCCGGGGCAGCTGTCAAGCCCAACTGCCGAACCACGATGGCAGCTGCCAACGCGCCGCGAAAGAGCGAGAGTCGGTTTTCGTCGAGAGCGAAAGTGGTTATCGGAGGAATAGGATAAGGATGCTCTGAAATATCTTCCGCTTGGGGGATTGTTGCTTCAGGAATAGACAAGATTCGACAGTTATTGGTGAAACGAACGGATCGCCGAGTTCAAATACTCTGCAGAAGGTAGGATGCCGTCTTCACCCAACGATTAACAGAACAAAACAAAACAAAACACAACCAGGAACGCAACAAAACCATTGTTGGAGACAGACCCGGCTGTCATCGAGCTATTGCAAGAACAAGAATGCACAAAGGAGCTGGCCATTGGAACAGCGGCGTTGCAGCCGAAGCATATAAAGACGACAGGCCAAGGCCCCATGGTGTTCTTGAAAGGCACGGTCTTGTCGGTGAACAGCTATCCGGGCCGCCCATTGTTTGACAGCGGCTCTGGTGGATGGAAAGGAGCCCTGCATACGACGCCTCGAGAGGCTGGATTTTTTTTTTTTTTTTTTTACAATGACGAAATTGGGGAATCTCGGATCCGGCCACTGCGGTGAACAAACATTATAATCCAGGGGAATGGGATCCGGATCCAGGATGTTGGGACCGCCACACTTAATTCTGTGGACGTAGACAAGCACAGACGCTTTCCAGATCAATACAGTACTGTATGGAAAAGTGATCCGTTACAGTCAGGGTATTTCGAGCAGGTGAGCCGATTGGATCTCGTTCAGGAGCCAGCCCAGGCTTGTGGTGGCAAGGAATGTTGGCTCCCGGCCGCGGGTTGAAGCCGAAGCAAACACATCCCCGGGCTACGGTCCAAGGGTTTCCCAGCGCCCGAATGATTTGTCCGCAACCTCTTCCCCGGAGTTTTGCTACGGTGAATGAAATCCGGGATGGGATGAAATCTGTGTTTGGCGAGCTGAGGAGGTTTTGACTTACATGACGTTGGAATTGAGGCTCAACGGTGCGGCTGATATTGAGGACGCCTTTCTTGAAGATCTGGTCTGCATGCATGCATAATCTCATCGGTTTGCGCCCTGCATGACGCAAACTCGTTCATGAGGTTCTAGAAACCAACCCAGTAACTTCCAAGGGGCAGCAATAAATTCCATCAATGATCAAGCCCACGATTTGTGGAAATCCGACGTGGCGTCTGCGCGCAAACGGCTGGCTCTTCAGATAATGGTGCAGCATCTGGCAGGTCTCCACACCCGCGTAGCGCCAGTTACAGGTGCCTTAGCGCCCTCCTTGGCGCGCTGATCCGGTCGCCAGCTCAGTGCGTTTTTTCGACCAACGACGTGTCGAGGGCCGCTGTGGAATTGGCGGTGGACGCCGACTCCTTGTGCCACTGCGGAATGGCGCTTGCATTGATTGACAGCGATGCGTTGGACGGGTCAAAGGAAAAACACTCGGCTGGATTTGTTTTTCCTTCATGGAGCAGGCGATCAATGCCATTGTTTGCGCAACATTCATTGGCACGGCAAACAATCTCTCTTTCTGGATCTCTCCTTTTTCCAAAACTGGTCCGTTTGAAAGTAGCTGCTGTCTTCTGGCACAAAGGCATTGTTTCCGCCCTGCATCTTTGTGCGGCATCTTGAACCCCTTGAACAGCCCGCCGTCTGGCAGTCCATCTGCAGTCTCCCGCCCACCCCGATGGACTTGACGACCCGCGAGCGAGCCGAGGCCCTGCTGCTCAAGGCCGCACGCACCTACGGCGTCCCAGCACGTCGCGACGATGTGCAGCGAGCCGTCAGCGACGCCCAGCACGGCACCGCCTTTGCGGAGTGGGCCATCACACACCTCACCCCGGACACGCTCGTCACCCCGGATGAGCTGGCGCTGTAAGTTGACCTCACCTCACCTCACCTCACCTCACCTCACCTCACTTCACTTCACTTCACCTTGGGCTGGCCGCCCACGTCCAGCCGGCATCTTGCTGACTCGGCTCGGTGGCCCGCAGCTACACCGCGCTCGACAGGAGCGGTGAGGTGGACAGGCTGGCCGCGTTGCACGACCTCGGGGAGGCGCCCGAGGTCGACGAGGAGAGCCTCAGGATCGCCGTGGATGAGCTGCGGCGCTCCACGCAGAGCATCGCTCGCCAGACCGAGTCCTTTCGCCAGCAGCAGGCCGCCCTGCAGCGCATGGTGAAAAAGGAGGCCGACAATGAAGCTCGGAGGCGAGACCTCGAGGCTTCGCGGCGCCGTAAGCACGACATGCGGTATCGGGAATTGCTGGCAGACGTACGGACACTTTTCGTAACTCCGAAACTTCAAATTGAGCTTTTTCATGTTGACGTAGTTTTTTTTAGGTAGCCGAGGTCTCCCAGGGCATCGAGTTCAAGATGTCTGACCTCGAGGATCAAGCCAAGGACGCGTCGCCCGGACTGGATGACGCTGTCAAGGCTGCATTCCAATCCGACGATAAGTTGCTCTCGGGCTTGCAGAAGCTTGGGTGGGAGCTCAAGCAGGAAGACCCTGAAGAGGCGAAAGACGTGGAGAAGCTCAGGGAAACTTGCATGCGGTACGTGGTTTCGCCTGCAGCCGCAACCATCACGCTAACAGTTCACACAGGTTGATCAAAACGACTGTAGAGACTGTCAGAGCAAGACTCGATACCGTCTTCCTCGACTCGCTGTCGAGTTCGGGCAGCAACTCATCTGGCGACCGGCATGTCACCCAAGCCGACGTCAAGGCGCTCGAAGAAGAGGTCGAATCGCTGTATTCGGAAATTCTTCCCGTAGCGCAAATGTCTGTCGAGCAGCAGCACCTCGAACCAGCACTTCAGTCCGTCTCTGCGAGCAGTGGGCAGGGCCTCAACCGCTCAGCCGTGGCCGTTACTTACGTTTGTTCCCTCAAAGTGTGCAAACTCGGAGGGCTACTAATCAATGTTTAGGTTGACGAATGTCTTGACCATCTCCTGGATCGCATCACCCGCTTGAATGAGCGCGTCGAGATGTACAAGTCTCATCAAGACGCGGCTGCTGCTCTTGCGGCCATAGCAAAAGAGGAACTGGCGGTCGATACGACCCGGCCGAAGCAACCACCCAAACCAGCCATGCCCGCATCCCCCGTCCGCAACCCTTCCCCTGTCCGAAAGCGTGCAAACACCGCCAACTCCCGTGCCCGCCGCCGCTCGTCCGGTATCCCTGAAGCACCTCCGCTCGAAGCCCTCCTCGAATCCCTAGGTCTGTCGCTCCCGGTGCTGGAGACTGACGACTCAACGGCGCAGATCGCCGCCATCGCGAACTTACTGGCCGAGCGGAGAAGGAAAGCGGACGACGTTGCCATCAGCGCCCAGGAAAACTTTGAGAGCACCGTCATGGGCCACCTGGACGATGCGCGATGCGCCGTGCAGCTGCTGCGCGACAGCATCCTGGCCGAGACGCCGTTTGGCGAGGTGCAGCTCGTGGATCAGGATGTCGAGGCGTCCATCACGGTACTGGCGCAGGAGGTCGACAAAGCAAAGGCGCAGCTTGCAGAGGCCGAGGAGAATAGGCCCAGTGGGAGGAGCGAGAGGAGGGCGGAGATTCTGCGCCGCTGGGGATGATCCGAGGCATGGTCGTTCAAAAACCGACCAAGCCCGTGCTTTGAGTTCGTACGGGACAATGTCTCACGGGATGCTGCTCGGTCAGAATGGTATGGCAGTGTCGGCCGACATTCCCTTGGCAGTGGAGACAAGAATTGCTTGTTGAAATAGAAGGAGATTGGTGGTTTGTACAAACACTGCATTGAGACAACAACAACAAAAAAAAAAACGCAACAGCCACTCTTCCCGAAGACTTGCCATTCTGTTTGCTATCATAACACTCGCCTGGGTCCAAGCAATCTTGAAACCCTTGGGAGCATCGAGAGGCAGACTACGTAAACTCATAGTAGCAATAATACACGACAAAACGAACTACTTATCTCGGACGCTGAAATCTAGGAATAGTCTGTACAGGACCACCAAGTGTGGCATGCTCACATTGCACTAGAGCTTTGAGCTGATTGCCCTCCTGCGCGGATACAGGTTCACCTCGAAGCCCTTCACGTCGCCGCTCTTCAGCACCCTGCGCAGGATCTTTCCACTCGGCGACTTGGGGATCTGGTCCACAAACACGATGCCGCCCTTCAGCCACTTGTACTTGACCGTCTTCCCTTCCACGAGGGCCTTTAGGCGCTTGGCGAGCGCTCGCTTTTGCTCATCATTTGTGCTGGAGCCCGCCGCAACAACATACGCACGCGGCAGCTCTGTTGCCTCGTCTTTGTCGTAGACGGCCACGACTCCGGCGTCGGCGACCTCTTTGCTGCTGCAGAGCAGGGCTTCTAGCTCTGCCGGGGCTACTTGGAATGCGCGGACCTTGATCAGCTCTTTGATTCGGTCCGTGATTTGTAAGTGGCCTTCCGGGCTTAGTGTTCCGACGTCGCCAGTTCGGAACCACCCGTCGGATGTTAGGGCTTCCTTTGTGGTGGACATGTCAGGCACGCCATTGACGATTTTGTCTCTGAAGGGTAGGTATCCAATCATGTTGCCTGGGGAGCGGATGAGGATCTCCCCAGCCTGTCCAGGCGAGGCGGCCCGTGTTTGGCCGCTTGATATTGACGCCTCGTCCGCCAACATCAATTGCACGCCCCAGTGTGCCTTGCCGGTATCCTCAGGGCGCGCCAGCATTTCCTCCTGGCTCAAGCCTCGTTGGACACTAACACTGCATGATTCAGTCAAACCGTAGCCACGTCGTACACGGAAGCCGAGCCTGTTATACACCTCGACGATCACTTCATGGCCCAAGGGCGCACCACCGGTAACGCCCCCGATAACAGTGCTGAATGCGTTGCGGCCCGCCGCGTCCCGCTCAGCGTACGGCTTTACCAAGGGTGACTTGGCCAGCATGACTGCTATAGGAGGTGCCATGTGAAGATAGGTGACCTTTCGCTTAGGGACAGCGGCAAGGAATGCATCGAGTTTGAACTTTGTCATTGTATACACCGTGGTGCCCGTGCATATGGCCTGAAGAAAGGTGTTTGTGAGGCCAAACACGTGGTAGAAGGGAACGTAGCCTAACCATCGCTGGTGCTGGCCCTGATAGAAGTCCGCATCGTGCCACAGGGAAGCAACCGTGAAATTGAGCGCATTGTGGGAGATAAGAACGCCTTTTGGTCTTCCTGACGTCCCCGAGGACCAAAGAATCAGGGCAGTGCGCAGCTTTGGGTCGAACTCTGGTGTGTCCCGATTTTGGCTTGACGAGGATTCGAGGAGCTTCCTCCAATTTGAGGGCCCGGGCTTGCGTCCCAAGGCCAAGGGGTAGTTGTCATTGGCCACGTCCACTGAAAACACCGGAACTTTGCCGAAATAGTCCTTGTCCTCCTGAAGCCGCAACGCTTCCTGCACAGACTCGACGCACGAGTCGGCCGTGATGATAACGCGTGGCCGCGCATGCTGGAGGACCCAGGCCACCTCGTTGCTGGTCAGCGCCGGGGAAACGAGCGTTGCCGACATGCCAGCAGCCCACGATCCCAGCAGCGCAGTAGCAAACTGTAAAGTGTTGGGCAATTGGATCATCACCACAGGCGCAACTTCGGGCCGTGGGCAAGTGGGTGTTGGTGGGAGTGTCAAGACATCACGGTGGTTCAATCCAAGTCCTTGCAGCCCTGATGCGAGAGCTAGCGCATCCTCACGCAGTTGTGAATATGAAAGGCTGCGGTCTACTCTAGTCAGTCGCAGTCATGTTGTAATGTTAAAGGACAAAGAACGAACCGGATTCATGGTCGACAAAGATCGGGCGTGAGCCTTCCACCAACTCGAGGCGCTGGCTGGCTGGCGTGTGATTGTTGACCGTTTTGAAGGGATCACTGAACAGCCAGTCAAAAACATTGCCCGACGCCAAGTCGTATGAAGACTCGGCGAGTTCCGAGGAGCCGTTCTTATTGGCGGCCATTGTCTTGACCTGGAGGAGGAGCGATCAATCGTGAGGAAGTCAAGTCATCGATCCATTGACGATGCAACTGCGCAGAGACAATGGCTCTAGGTTCTTATTCATGACCAGAAGTCGAGTTGCCCGGACTCGGAATCCTCCAAACGCGAAAGCAATTGCCGTTGCCGAAGCCGATAGGAATAGATTGCGGGGGGGGGTCATTAGCCTGGTCTCGGCTCTTGGCCCGGCATTGAAGTCAATACCCTGGGGCATCTGGGGCATATGGGGGTTAGCGTCAGATCTAGCATTGGTGTCGCTTCGAAAGACGCAACTACGCGAAATAACTACTCATGACAAGTGACACTTCAATCTTGCTATAAAGAGTGCTGTGGGAGGAAAACGATTGGTCTATATCTACAGCCCGACTCCAAATTGCGCCGCCACACTTATCACTTCCGTACCAACACCCGCAATGGCTCAAGCCGTCTTGGTCGCGCGCCGATTCAGGAACAGATAGAGAGGCAGAAACACGAGCGATCCCAGTATGCTCAAGAACGTGTTTTGCAATTGCCATGCGTACACAATGGCCTTGCCAGGCAAGGAGAAGACGAAGCTGATGGCGTCGTCCAGCGCATAGTAGTCGTCCTGGCTGGCAATGTAATACCTCGCGCGCTCCGAGCCAGGGCCGGCAAGAGCCGTGGATTCTCTGCCCTCCGTCACGCTGTTCCTTGCGGCTGTTTCATCCGAGGCCCCAGACGTGCGCTGCGTGAGCTGCAGGACGGTGACGAGCCGGACGGGCGCCTTGTGAAGAGGCACGAACCACAACGAAAAGGTTTGCCGAAGTGACACGTAGAGATTGCCGCTACGCTGGTCAAACACTAAAACTACTTCAGTAAAGGTTGAATTGGCGAAACTTGAGGTAGACTGACCTGCTGAGTCGACGGCAAGCTCGATATGAGGGCTTAGTGTGCGATACCACCTGTAGATGCCCAGAATGAGCCACAACGAGTCAACGTTGCTGGCCAGGGGTATCGTCCCCTTTGAGAAGCCTGGGACACGACAGAACGGGTGAGAGAAGGAAGCGTTGCGCAGGTAATATGTGTTGAGTGCCGCCTCCTGTTCTTGAGGCGAACCCTTGGTCAAGGACGTAATGACGCCTGCAATTTCCTTGACTGCGGACGAGTCAACAATTCAACGACCTTATAAAAGCAGGCGTTTCATGGGATTCAACTTACCTGGATGCTCCATGTCGACTGTGCTTGATGCAGGGACGCGCGCGCAAGTGCAATTCCTTTGTGCAATGGGTTGCGGGCTCAACGTACGGGCCGGGAATGCAAGAACAGACACTCTTTCACTTGCGCAACAAACCACTGGCCTCGAATTAAATCGTCACCTGCTCAGGATCTGCATCAAAGAGTGTTTTGCTAAAGCAGAAGCATCGCACGGCGCAGCTTATGGCATCTCGTCACTGTGGAGAACAAAGGGGCAGCAATGGGAAGCATGTGAAACTGACGTCACCACATCGCGCATCGGCCGCGGAATGCCAAACCACGAGTTGCCCATATACAGTACAAAGCCCGCCGCATCCGTTTATCCCACGATTGGTTTCCCAAAACATCAATTGGCTTTCCGTTGCATAGTCACGCCAAAATGTCTTCGAAACCTCAAGTCGAAACCCCCCTGCTTCACCCGCTGCTGTTCCTGTATCAGCTGCTGCAGTGGGTGATTGCAAAGACGCTCGCGCCCAGCCCTCCCAAGCCCAACGAGAAGCTGCGCCGGCCTAAAATTGCAATCATCGGCGGTGGTCTGACCGGCGTTACTGCTGCGGCGCACTGCGTCGGCCATGGGTTCGACGTTGTCCTCTTTGAGAGTGGCACCAAGGAGCAAATCGGCGGCATCTGGAGCGTGAGCATCACCCAATGAGCCACATTTTCACAAGCAAAAATAGCTAACAAACTGCAGAGGGTCAATGACACATCCGGCTTGCAGATCCACTCGTTGATGTATCGCTTCCACCCTGCTGTCCAGTGGCAGCGCGGCTATCCCGACCGGAAACAGATCGTTGAGCAGATCAGGAACTTGTGGAAGCTCTACGGCCTGGACGAGCGGACGAAATTTGAGACCAAGGTCGAAAAGGTCTACAAGGACGATAGGGGGAGGTGGATTGTCAATGACACTTCCAACGGCAGATTCGACGGCGTAATTGCTGCCATCGGCACCTGCGGCGATACAAAGGTCCCTCATATCCCTGGCATGGAGGAGTACAAGGGCCATATTTATCACTCCAGCGAGCTCACAGGGTACGAGATATATCCTTGTTAAACATTTCAGTAAAGCTAACAACCAGTACAGAAAGGACGCCAAAGACAAGAAGGTCGCCATCATCGGCGGCGGCGCTTCAGCCGTCGAAGCCCTCGAGTTCGCCTTCAAGTCAGGCGCCGCCAAAGTCTCCATCGTCTCCCGCTCCGACAAGTGGATCATCCCACGCAACCTCTTCGTGAACATACTATTGAGCCTGAACATCTTTGGGCAGGAGACGATGTTTTCTTTCATTCCCGAGTTCTTTCTTAGGAAGTTCTTCTACCGTGACCTCGAAGACATCTCCCCACACGACAAGGGTATTTTCATGGACACTCCCATGGTCAATTCCGACGTCATGGACAAGCTGCGTGAGGGGAAAGCAGATTGGGTGCGGGCAGATATCCAAGGGTTTAACGAGAAGGGTGTCGTTGTCAACCGCCGCGCCAAGGGTGTTCCCAAAGGAGGCCCGGGTCATGAGGAACTCATTGACGCTGATATCGTCGTCATGGCCACCGGTTTCAAACGCCCATCGCTTTCTTTCCTGCCACAAGAGTGCTTTGATGAGCCGTACGGGCCCCCTAACTGGTATCTGCAAACGTTCCCGACACAGCACCCTTCCGTCTCTGCCATCAACTGTACATATGTCAACGCCATCGGAACCGTTGGTAACTGGCACATCGGCATCTACACCCGCATCCTGCTCATGTTCCTCGTCGATCCCTTGACGCGCCCAAGGCAATTCTGGATGGAAAGGTGGATCGACATGACCAAGTTCCTGAAGATGACGAGCCCGACTGGCGCGTTCGACTTCTTTACGTATCTGGAGCTGCTGTGGTGGTTTGTCTTCTGTGTCGCCTTCAACCCCTTCCGCTGGAAGTGGGCGCTTTTTGTCTTTTACGGTATTGGGTTCGGCTTGCCGAGTTCAATCGTCGACATAGAGCAGAAACTCTTCAAGGGCCAGAGCTACGAGAAGAGGGATGAGGGTGTGAGCCTGTGAGCAGGCGAATTTTTGGGGGGTTTTTTGTGGCGCAGAGGCAAGTTACACATATAGGTTACATAGAGATCAAACTGGTTGCCAATGGGAAATCGTGCTGCGACACACTGAATATAAGGGATAGAGGAATTGTATGCGATGATTACGAACTCTCTTTGGGACATGATGCATTTGTAATTTCAATTATGGCAGAGCACTAGAATGAATAACAAGCTATTTGGTCTCGCTCTCAATGTACAGCCTAATGCTCACGGTCTCCTCTCCAGATATGTTCCGTTCTTCAACTGTAATCGACTTTAGTTTCTTTTGTCACCTTGATTCCACCAGGGTTGCCTTTTTCTTGTGCACCAAATCCGCTCGAAGTGATCGCGGACGCAGCGCCCATTCGGCCGGGGTATTGTTCAGTGATGCTGTCCTCATCCGAGTCGGACCTCAGGTGAGTGACCTTGACGCCATCCGATTTATCCTTTGCCAATTTCGCTGACCACAAACGCGCCTCGTCGTCTTCTGTAGTGCGTACGTTGCCGGCTAGGTCGTCTCGGCTCGGCAACTCGTACGACTGGCTGTAGACATCGCGGCGGTTTTTGGAGGGCTTGTCCGAGTGGCCGTTGCTGTATCCGTAGCGCTCCTTTGAGCGTTCCTGCGACGATCGGAGGTGGGATACGATGAGGAAGGGCAGGTAGCGCATGCAGAGCGGCTTCAGGGCTGGCACGGAAGCACAGATGATGCCCGCATTGACCTCGATGAAGCTCCACACAAACTGTTCTGGCAGTTCCCATGTGTAGTCCTTCGAAGCAAGCAGCGGGGGCATGATGACGGTTCGTTTGATAGCCGCAGCAATGACACTGTGCATTGGTAAGTGTCCGATGTATCATCCAATCCAGTGAAAGGTACTCACAATCCACCAGTAGCAAATAGCAAAACAAGGGAGATCTTTTGTCTTGTTGGGATCTGGAGTGGAAGGACAACTCGAATTGGCAAAACCAAGACAACCACATCAAGCATAATGTTCGCGATACTGAGCGTCATCATCGGGATGAGGTTGTCGATGCACTTCCCGTCAAGGGTAAGGTCCCAGTTGTATTCAACAGGCTCGCAGCGAAAGACCATGAGGAAAATGTAGGTGATTGTATAGGCTATCACCAGCCCGAGCAAAGCATAGACGGCACGGCGGAAGGTTCTGTCCGGGGAAATGCGAAGGTAGAAGGCTAGGACGGACATTTTGGCAAAGGAGATGGATATAGCGTAAGTGAGGGTTGCTCCGACTGTTGTCTGCCGATATTGTTAGTGCCTGACGTTTCTCGAGGACATTTTTACTGACTTGAAGAAATGTAGGACTGTAGTCAGACATGGGCACATCCCACATGTGCAGTCCTGCACCAACCGTGAACACTGTTGCCGAAGGGTCAGTGTGTTATGGACCTGATTACCATTGATATTTACTTACGTCGTTTCCCAACAGCAAGGAAAGCAATCGAGAAAGTCATGGCACACAAGGCGAGGTCTGCAGGCATCAGCAAGCATTCTGACCAAGAGGAAAGACCAAGCTCACAGTCATCGGCACCCAACACACCCTTCACAACATACGTCCGCGTGAAGAGCCGAAGCACAACCGCCACAGCTGCGATGACGGTGGTCGCAATTCCACATGGCATCACGGAGGCTGCGTTGCTGGGCGGGTTCACCAGCGTACGCACCTGGCCCTGCGGCACCTCTGCCACGTAGAGGATGTCGGCCATAGCAAAATCGGACTTGGTGTCCCTGGAATAGAAAGGAATGAATGAATGAAGTTGAGCCGCGGGAGTGATTAAGTTCGCCTACAGATCATCGACTTGGTCACTGAGAGTGGGGAGAGGCCTTCGTTCTTCTAGTCTCTGAGCCATGCTACGATCTACACGGAGAACAATGGATTTTGATGGGGTAAACTGCCGTACGGTGCTCAGACTGTGATTTTCTCAGTTGCTCTTCATGCCCTCGAGCGACCCTGGACGTCGAGGTTCTGCTAGAAAATAAGGCAAGTTCCGGTTAGCGAGGGAAGAAACCCTGCGCCGACAGTCACAAAGCCTCCTCACTCATGACTATCAGTGGATCCTCGTAACGGTCGGCAGTGGATATCATATTCACATCCCGTCAATAATGATAACGGTCGACGGGCGCTGGTTCGACGTGAAACGCAGAGCGACAAGGCCTATTGGAGCATTTGCCCCAGCCGTTGCAGAAGGGATCGGCAGTCCAAGACGGTTTCTAGGTGGAGCCCTCGACCAGACGCCTGCTGGACGTGTCCGACCGTTTGCTCGGACTGGCTTTCAGAGGCTATCATCCCGGCACTTAGCGCAGAAAGGGGGGATTAGAGAAACGCTCTTCAGCCGCCAGAATCAGCTCAGAAGCAACAGCAGCTGTGGGGAAAGCGGCCGATCACTACCCGACGGGAGGCTTGGACCTAACGCGGTAGCGCCCCGGTCCGAGAGCCGGATCCTGGACCTTGCGTCGGCCCCACAATCCGAGGCGTCTATCAGGAGAATGCTGTAAAAGAGTGAGCTCATGGGGGGTTACCTCTTTGGTGCATCAACTGTTGCGAGACAATTGGATGAGACGAGGCTTTTACGCAGTAAAGTCTAGACTAGACTATACAGAGATGAAGACGACAGTGTTTACGTTAAAAACCTCACAAGCAGTTAACAAAAAAAAACAAGTGCCGCCATAGTCCTTTTTGGTTATCACTAATAACCTAATTAAGTGTATTTAGAGAGTATTTTGATAGATAGAATAGTTCTGTTAAGTTCAGTTTATAGATTATTTAGAGAGGTCGCGATCTAGCGCACTGCTTGGTGCGAAGGTCCTGATCCTGCATTTTTTTTTTTTTTTGCTACCGCTTGCCTCTGTTTCATACTCATACTACCATTCGTGATATACTGATCCTCTCTAGGAGACATACAATTATTCTTTCTTCCAGTGTCATGTAGAATGCATCAATGTCCTCAGCAATCTTTCATCGTCTATCTATGGCCTCATCGAGATCTATGCGAGAGGCGAAGAAGACCTAATTAAGAATTAAGCATGCCGCACGGTAACCTGTTTCCCCACAGTTTCCCTCAGTCCTCCTTTCCCCGACTATTGAAGAACATATTGACAATAGGCCAGTTGCATCCAGTGCCGATCACAAGGGCAGCGTTCCCTCCTCACTAGCGCAACGGCCATCCCCTACACAACTTTGGCATTGAGGCCACAGCTCCGCCCCAGGACTCATTCAACAATCCCAAAAACCCGGCACAACTTCTCCTCCGTTGCCTGAGAGGCTGCCGATTATCTGGTCGAGTTGCTGCTTTGGGATGCCCCCGACAAGAATCAGCGTTTTACTGGAAGACCAAATGTCAAGTTGTGCCACCAGTCAAGCGAAGGATCAATAGCCCTACCTGGCCCACGCCGCTAGATGGCATTTGCTTTTTGTCAATCTTTCCCATATGTTTCTCTCGGCAGCCGACGTGCGTACAGTCGCCCCGATTTATCCCCCATGTCGACGTTGAAAGACGGGGGTTGATGTCTAGCGGCCTCCCTTGGTTCCGGGGTAGCGCCAATCACGGAGCTTTTTGCCCAACTGGTGCCCGAATGGCGCGGCAATCGTGCAGTTTGACTCTGCAGAGCACTTGCATCTTCGATCAATTTGGGTTCTTGTTTCGTCATTTCCCCCTTTAATGCAGGGCAGGTCGGATTCTACTTGAAAGATGACCTCTCGCACACTGGTGGTGATGTGTTGCTCGGCCGGATCGACGTAGCAAAAACCAAGCTTACATGCCAGGGCAAGCCAAAGTGAGCACTACTAAGAGGGACTACGTCTAGCACGTGAACGTCTAGAGGACAAGGACACGGCCGAGTCGCATACCGAATCAGGCCACGCCGTGTCGATCAGAGGACACCATGTCGCTTAGTTACGCCTAACAGTCAGCCGAGAACTCACAAGTAGACCACGAACTAGGCAAGCTTGGAAAGAAGCCAATATAGACTTCAGGTAAATAATTATATACTTTGCTCCAGCTC
Source organism: Paramyrothecium roridum (assembly GCA_003012165.1). Classification (NCBI taxonomy): domain Eukaryota; kingdom Fungi; phylum Ascomycota; class Sordariomycetes; order Hypocreales; family Stachybotryaceae; genus Paramyrothecium; species Paramyrothecium roridum. Next base: position 16,666 of record PXOD01000289.1, read on the forward strand.
CGGCCGGAGTCTAGAGATAGTCATCACTCGTCCAACTATTAACACACGTTGAGGATCGCCAGCGACGATCGACATATCGATATTTACTCCCCATTCACATTTGAAACGAGCCACCCTTGCAGAAGCCTGCCTCTCTGGAGACATTGGCCTGAGGGAAAAGATAACGCCGTTCGCTCCCTTACACTTCGTCTGTTTCCACAGCCTCGTAGCCGCCTCTTGTCGTCCGGGCGCCCGTCAGGCGCATGAGCGTGGGACTTTCGTACATGGCCGTGTAGTCAACCTTGTCGCCACCCAGAAGAGCACTACCGGTCTCACGGGGCCCGAAAATAGGCGCCGGGTCGAACCAGAAATCGCGAAAGTTAGCCACGCACCCTCGGCTGTACGGGTTCTTCTTCTTTCTTCGGTTCTTCGTTGTCGCCGCACCTCGTCCAGTAACGGTCTCAATGAAGGGATCGACGCCGAGGATCCGGGCCCATTGCTTGAACATGCCACCACCATGCTTGTGAGCGTGTCCAGCATGTGCATCGTTGGCAGTAGAGAGCGAAGGGTGGTTCGGATCCAGAGGCGTTCCGGTGGAAGTGAAGGCCGTGGTCACGGTGCCGTCGCGTACACCGTACATATTCTCGTAAGTAGTCATTGCGCGTGAAACCTGGACTAGCTGTGTGAAGAGTAGCATAGTCACCCACGTGAGCTGGAGAGTGATCCAAACACCAAGGACTACGGTATAGGAGTCGCCGTTAATCAGCTTGCAAAGACTAGGGCTAAGAATGTTGCACGACTCCGAGGCAGCAGCTGAGACATCATCCAGATCTGAAGGGGTCAGTTATGAAACTGGTACGGAGGACTCGAATGAACCTACAATAATACAATAGCCAATCATAGGTAATAATGCCGCATGTAAGTGAGATAAGGTAAAGGAAGAAATGGCGGTGGTTGTTGACGCCGACACAGTTGTTGACCCAAGGGCAGTGACTATTGCTGTTAGCTGTGTTTTCAATCGCTTTGTGGCCGTCAACGTACTGGTCATGCTTTGCTACGCAGCGCTGGCACCTCCTACAGTGCTTGCTGCGCAGTGGCGTCCGGATCATGCACGTAACACAAAAGTTGGACTCGTCGAATTTCCAAAGCTGGAGGAGCTCATCGATGACGGCCTTCTGCTCCGCAATGCCATTCATCTTTGGCACGAAGCCAGGGTCGTACCGCATGCACGCAGTGTAAAAGAAGGTGGTCAGCCCCGCAAACACGGCGAACAGCATGTTTAGCAAAAACAGACTCGTTGACTGCGTGATTCCGTTAGGCATGACAGCGGTCAACCAGTTGACGACTACAAGGAATAGCGTGGCGCCGAAAATTCCAGCAAGCCAAGGCTGGCATGTGTTAGTACTTAATTTCCATTCTGTAGTGTGAGCCACTCACTGTTCGATGAAACTGACGCATGTCTGAAGGCGCGTATTCCAGAACTTGCTTTGCGCACCACTGAATACCGTATCCAACCAGAAGAGCAAAGGGAATGCCCATGAAAATCGGCGCGTACGCAACAATCGACAGGACCGCCCACACCATTACGAAAGGCCACAAGAAGAGAAACCTAGTGAGAAACGCTCGCCTGTCCTTCAGGAGATAGCTGGCGCCAGGCCACGGCGGCATCGCCGGATGTCCATCCTCGTCGTATCCACACTCCTTCAAGGCGCGGTGCCAAGCTGGTTCGGTATTGAGTTCGTTGGCAGTGATGGCGGGTGTCTTGCCCAGATCCGTCTTCGCGAACCGGTCCGCCCCGTACTCGATAAGCTTGAGGATGCAGCCCGGGTTCCCCTTGACGAGGGCCCAGTGCAACGGCGTGAAGCCTTGTTCGTCGGTCGCATGCACGTTGGCGCCCCACCGCAGGAAGACGTCGACGCACTGAGGGAACCCCTTGTACGCAGACCACATGAGAGCCGTGTGTCCGTAACTGTCCGGCACGTCAACGGGGATGCCCTGGTGTAGCAGCAATACGATGAGTAGAACGTTCCCGTTGAAGGTCGAGATGTGGAGAGTATTGTAGCCTTGGGCGTCGGTGATGAGAGGATCGGCCCCGTGCTGGAGCAGCAGGTTGACGGCGTAGTAGTGGCAACGCTGAGCAGCCCATTGGAGCGGTGTCGCGACCGACTCGCCGCCTTTCCTGTTAATCTCGGCGCCGTTATCGATTAGGAATTTGCACATCGCGTACTGGTTGTTAATGGCTGCCCACTACGCAAGAGACTATTCGTCAGCTTCGAAATTACTCCAACGGAGGATCCGGCGTAGCTCACGTGCAGAGGTGTGATGCCCTCATCGTCACTGTATGTGGCGTCGTAGTCGCCCGACTCGAACAGCTTCTCCATGGCGGCGACGTCGCCTATCCGCGCCAGCTGCATGATGTCGTCGGGCAGGTCCTGCCCGTCCGTCGGCAAGCTCCCCATTTCCATCTCGCTGTTGAGCTTGGGCGCGGCAACGGCGGCTTTCGAGGAGGGCTGGATCAGGGCAGCCGGGCCGCCCTGATTGCTATGCGTCGCGGTCGGGCTATTCATGAGAAAGAGAGACGGGAAGAAACTTCAAAGGAGGTGAAGCGCGAGGTCTTGGCGGATGAGACGGAAGATTCGACCTAAAGATTATCGGAAGAATGTTGGACAAGTATGTACCGTGCGGTATCGTCAGGTCTGGCAGTCGGCCGTGACAAATTACAAAGACGTGGAAGCGATATTAAAGACAAAAGGCCAACGCTATCACCGGAGAGGGCGGACTAAGCAGTAAGACGACGCAGAACCCTGTGCGCGGACAACGAAGGAGAGAAGATGCAGAAAAAGCCCCAAGGCCAAGTCGAGTGCCGCGATGCCGATTCGAATTAGAAGCGAAGGGTGAGCCCACATCTCACGGACCGCGCCATCCCCGATGCGGTTTAGGCCTGGAATCTGTGCCGAAATGGAACGCGTGGCTTGTGGAGAATCCTGTGGCTGAAGGAAAATTCCCAGCGGCTGTGGCTGGTGCACATTAATGGCCAACCTTGGTGGGCTGATGTAACCTAGTTCATTGGACCCTCCAGGGCGAAGGTGGCACGACACTGGAACTGAGCTATCCGAACTGACCAGGTCGACATTCATTAAAGGCGGGACGGACAACTTCTGGGCCACCAGCCGATATTCATTCGCATTTCCTCCGAGTCGCTTCCTCGCGCATACACAAACTCACCGCAACCGACCTCGAAGCCTCTCGGAGGTCTTTTCCCATCCCTCAATTCTCTGCGAGCGTCACCACAGAAAGCGCTCGGAGGGGAGGAAATCGCCACCATGCCGACCCTCACAAGCATCCTCGAGGCCATCCTCACGCCCTCGTTGCCCCTCTTCGTCGTCGGCATCATCATCATCATCGGCGCGCCCGTCATCCTGCACCTCTTCCTCGCCGGCTCCAACGTCTACACCACCGCGCCCTCGGTCCTCCTCCTGGGACCCGACAATGCTGGCAAGACGGCGCTCCTGACGCTCTACGAGCGCGGCGAGAAGCCCTCGGCGACGCACACGTCGCAGGTGCCGCAGACGGTCGAGCTCAACGCCTCCACCGACTCCGACTCCAAGGCGTCCTTCCGCAACCACGACGACACCTCGGGAACGCACACAAAGTTCCTCCTCGTCGACACCCCCGGCCACGGCAAGCTGCGCAACGTCGCCATGAGCAAGCTCGAGGCCGCCGAGAAGCTGCGCGCCATCGTCTTCGTCGTCGACGCCGCCGCGCTGAGCGAGCACGAGGCCCTCGCGCACACGGCCTCGTACCTCTACGACGTCCTGCTGCACCTGCAGAAGAAGGCCAGCGACAAGCGCAAGTCCAAGGCCCCCGTGCCCGTGCTCGTCGCCGCCAACAAGATGGATCTCTTCACGGCGCTCCCCGCCGCCATGGTCAAGAGCCACCTCGAGGCCGAGTTTACGAGGATCCGCGCCTCCAAGAGCAAGGGCCTGCTGGACTCTGGCGTCGGCATGGACGACATTGGCTCCGAGGACCAGGACGCATGGCTGGGAGAGTATGGCTCGGAGAAGTTTTCGTTTAGCCAGCTGCAAGAGTTTGATATCGACGTCGAGGTCATGCCAGGCAGCGTCATGGGTGACTCGCCAGGCGCCGAGAAGTGGTGGTGGTGGATCGCTCAACGCGTGTAAAATAGGAGAGGAGGTGCAAAAACAAAATACATCATAATTCTAATTATCTCTGGTCAAATACTGCTTATCCGTGCAGCTCTAGTCTATCCTAAAGCGCCGGAAGATGTTGAGTCTACCAGCCCCCGTGACCTTGTTTCCCCTTGTCTCCCAAGAAAAATGCTCGCTCAGGCCTCCCGACCACAAAACGCCAATCCACCTAGCTCGTAATCACGAGTGCTACTCAATCCCATGTTTTTTTTTTTTCGTATCATTCGTCGTGATGTAGAAATCTAAAGCTTGTTGTTCACCATCCAGGTGAGCAGGTCGACCTTGGTGACGACGGCGATAGGCTTCGAGAGCGTCTTGGAGTCGCCGACTGTCTCCGTCACCACAGCGGCACTGTTCCACTCGAAGAACTTGCTCAGGGCGGACAGGGGGGTGTCGACGGTGATGTTGACGAAGCGCCTCTTGTAGCCGTCCGAGACGCCCTTGCGAGGGTCGGTGACGATCTCATCAATCTTGCCAAAGTCGAACATGGCGTCCTTGACCTTGCTCTGGCCGGTTGCGCGACCCTGGGAGATATAACTCAAAAGGTTTCCGAGCGTGACAAGACCGACCAGCTTGGACGATTCGGGAGAGAGGACGGGCAGCTGGTCGAAACCCTTGTCGCGCATGGTCTCGATGGCCTCGGAGCAGGTGGCGTCGGCGCCGATGGACGTGACGGGCTTCAAACGCAGGGAAGCAATGGTGGCGCCCTCGTAGGGGTCGGTGGACTTCTTGTCAGTAGAGCCATTGACAGCCACCGACTCGATGCCGTTGACAGGCAGAAGCTTGTTGGCCGCAAGCCAGTCATCGTCGGCAAACTTGGAAAGATAGCTTCGGATGCTGTCGGGCAGGACGACCACGACGACATCTCCCTTCTTGAAGCCAAAGTCCTTGACAGCCTGCAGCATGGCAGCCATGGCCGAGCCAGAGCTACCGCCAACCAACAGACCCTCCTCGGCAATCAGCCTGCGGGCCAGGTGGAAGGATTGCTGGTCGTCGGTCTTGTACCACTTGTCGACCAACTCGCGGTTCAAAACGTCGGGGATGAAATCATAACCGATACCCTCGACCTTGTACGACTCGTTGATGTGGTCCTGGTTGAGGCTCTCAGGCAGAGCCAGGATGCTGCCGTGCGGATCGGCAGCAATGACCTTGACGTCCTTGTTGTGCTTCCTGAGGCCCTTTGCGAGACCCGAGATGGTGCCGCCAGTGCCGGCTCCGGCAACGATGGCGGTGATCTTGCCGCCCGTCTGCTCCCAGATCTCCTCGGCGGTGCCGAGCTCATGCGCAAGAGGGTTGTCGCAGTTACCGTACTGGTCGAGGATGTGGGCGTTGGGCATCTCCTTCTCCAGACGACGGGCGACGCCGATGTGGGATTCGGGGCTGTCCCATGCAGCCTGGGTGGGGGTACGGATGATGGTGGCCCCGAGCGCGCGAAGGACAGAGACCTTCTCGGCCGACATCTTCTCGGGGAGGGTGATGATGGTCTTGTAGCCCTTTATGGCACCGACGAGGGCGAGGCCAATACCGCTGTTTTCAACTGTTAGTGGCGATTCTGCGACAACGGGAAAAGAGATGGCGGTTAACGTACGTGTTTCCACTGGTTGGCTCAATCAAGGTGTCGCCGGGCTTGATGCGGCCGCTCTTCTCCGCCTCCTCGATCATGCGCAGCGCAATCCTGTCCTTGACGCTGCCGCCGGCGTTGAACAGCTCGACCTTTGCGTAGACATCGCACTCGATGCCCAGGGACTGGGGGATCTTGTTCAGCCTTACAAGGGGCGTGTTGCCGATCAGCTCCGTCGCGGACAGGACCGTGGCGGCCGTGCGGCCTTTGTGAGGAACGGAGTCAACCATGGTTTGCGTGGTGAAAAATCGGCGACAGCGAGGGATGTTTGGCAAAGGAAAATCGACAAGAGAAAGGGAAGAGATTTCGTGGATGCTACGGGGTTGTCTCAGCAAATATGGACCGAAGCAAAAACCCTGGCGCAAGAGCGACGTGCGATGGTGAGATGCGTTACGAGATGGGAAGTGTTTTGCCCCGCGCTAAGGCCGACGCTAGCCTTGAGAACCCTTTTGGTGCCTTTTTTTCTTCTTCTTTTCTTTTGGTGCTCCGCCAACAGGGGTTCAGCAGAGTGGAATAAATAGCCACCTTTGGCGGGTCCATGTGGCAAGAATCGTTTTCACATGCTGCAGCGACCCGGAAACCGAGATACATAGGGTAGTCCAAACAACAAAAGAGCCCCCAAAACAACTGCAAAACTTTGAACTTGGGCATCATCATTCATCTAGTATATTCTAGTATGTATGTGAAGGTTGCTAGAATGCGTAAAAATAATAAAGAGAAGGGAATGTCGAGCGCCGTGGCTCAAAGGCGAAAATCAACCAATCTTTCCAATTCATACAATGATACATGTCGTACGCACCATTTCGTCCTCCATGAATTCCCAGAACTCATCCCTCGCCGTCTCTACTATGCCGACTCTCCTTGTGTAGCCTTTACCATTTTCCGCCTTGGCCAACAGAAGACCCGAGACGGTTCTATCTCCCTCTCCCTCTGGCCGCCAAGGTCGCTTCGTCTCAGCAAGGAGAAGCAACAGAAATTGCCATTGATTACCTGACCCAGAAGGCAATGGCTGTTCATAATCCATGCAAACTTCTTCGAAGTCATAGCACTCGCCAAACAACAACTTTTGCGCACGAAACTCGCCACCGTCTTTCTCAACTTGTACCATAGTCGCCCACCCATCTACGCAGATCAAGGCCTTCTTGATCGCTCCGAACGTATTGTTCTTGTTTTCTAACTCAGTATGCCAGAATCGAACGCCCGCGAGCGGCTTCATATCTGGCCGCCATTCCGACCGGACCTGACCTGAATAGCCAACCCAACTCCAGCTTGGCCCCACGTACTCGGTCTGGGATTCAGGCAACTGGAATGCAGGATTTTCAGCAAACGTCCAGAGCAGACCTCGGATTAAAGCGTTGCTCCATAGCCCTGCCACGTATTCACCACTGTAGTCGCCACTGACTAGGAAAGCTAGCCCGGACACCGCTGGGAGTTTGTCCGTCGCTTTTGTCAAGCTGCGTTGCGTATAAAGATTAACGATCTTCCCCCAGTTGTCTTCATATGTAGATAAATCTGATTTCATGTTGCAAAATATGGCATGGCTCTGGCAACCGTATTCGCTGATCATGCGAACCCGGCACTTGAAAATCAGCTGCCTGCTGGTATAATGGAGCGCTCGCCGCGCTATTACACGCTCTTGCAAGGCCCAACCACGTTGAGCCAGAGGTTGATCACTGAATGCTAATGTTTCAAGGCTCATCTCATCCTTAGCATCAATGAGTTGGGCATCAATTAGACCGTACCCCGCAATGTCAATCGATGCTCTGGGAGGCGTTTCACGGACATGAAAAATGCCTTCGTTGCAGTCTTGAGATCGATCTGCACAGATGACAACGTATGCTTCCAAGTACACCACCATCATCCTCTCTGCCTCATACGCCCAGTCATCTTGATCGTCTTGAACAATGCATAGACTGTCGATCCACAGATATCGTATCTTCAGATGTCTGGTTATGCTAACAGCGTCTCTCAATGTTTTCGGCAGATCCGTGAAGCGAATACCGCGCTTTCGGTCAACATACGACTTCATCGTTGTCACGAAATTTGCCGAAATACTCCCCCAGCAGTAGGATAGGGCCGCATAAGTACCAGTATCACCTTCTCTGGTCTGAATAAGCTTGATACCATCGTCGGAGGAGCCAACGTCCAGGAGGCGAGTCGGCAACAATGGCTCGGATCCAAGTTTACACCCCGGATGCTCGGCCCCACATTCTTGTAAATAAGCTGTCGCAAAGTGAAGAGTTTGCCTTGAATCTGACTCTGCATGTGGAGTCACAAAGAGTAGGCTTTCTGGGTCATTGTAAGTCGCAGTCGTGAAAGCAATGACACCAATAACGTCGAGGTAATTGGTCAATCCCGCTCTCAGGATCATTACGCCTGGACTTCCGCCCCTCCGTGCAGTGATCCATAGCGTGCCATCAAGATCGTAATCTTTGAAACTGGAGTTTGTCCCCCGACTGACGTGCTCCAACCAAGTCTGAAAAGCTTTTTGCGCGAGCTTGCATAAAGGGCAGGGGTGTAGAGCCCCTGCTGCAAGCGCCTCCAAGCTTTGATGCCAGGGGAAGCCATTGTAATCATCTTTCTTGACTAGGAGGCACTCTTGAGTGCCGGGCAATGTCGTTGTTAGATTACGGTTGAAGGATGGTAGTTTGTCGAATGGAATTGTACAGCAAAGCTCACAAAGCGCCATTATGGTCCAGATCCGGATGTGGCTTAATCACTCGACTCGATTGTTTCGGTGCGCAGAGTCCTGGGATGGTAATATTGAATTCATTCTTGAATCATTGTAAATGTTGTTTGCATGGAAAGAGGCATCCAAGGTCTTAAATTAAGCAAAGTAGGGGTTAAGCGCTCTGCGGTCTCCTGCATGGCGTGCGGGCTGCAGGACCGGTCCACCCCATCCACCTCATTGGTTGACATGCAGGTGTTAGACAGCCAAGTTAAGCATTTGCGTGTGGATCATTGCGAGCCATGAGCTTATAGCCGCCGCCATGCAGTGTTGTAGCGCACCCCTTTCTCTTTATTAGGCTTTCGGCAAGTTTTCCCCCTTCTGTTTCTCAACTACTTTTTTCAGTGCAACGTGCATGAATTTTCTTTGATCTCCTTTAGCGTTTTGGTTAAGGTAGGCCTCTCACTGAACCATTCCTTCGTGCTCGTTGTTTTGTCTCCAGACAACACACAAATCATTCCCGTAAATGAGTCTGAATGCCTGACAAATATCAATTTAGGACATACAATTTTGCATCAAGTCTTGGAACAAGCCTTGTAATGAATCGTTGGGGCTTGATATGGAGCTTTCTTGCTCCAGCTAGGACAACTCAACGACTTCTGAAGGAGCCGCAACCGAAGATATTTATTCCACAAATAGCAATATTGATGTACAAGCGCCCGGTATACCGGTGATTTCCGCCGCCTCAAGAGTGAGAACGGCCGTCGACAGGCGACGAAATCAAAAGCTGCATTAGATGAATCTGAGCTCCGACAGCAAAACCCATGTATTCTTTTAATCGTATCTAAAGGCTTATCAAGAGGACATGGCAAAAGTTGTAGGACAATGGGCTTTAGAAACCACTGGCTAGTTGCTGAGATATTGTAGCGCTTTCAATCAAACCTCGTTACGACAGACCACTGCTGATTGTTCTGTCCTAAGCGTCTACTTACATGGGTTATATACAGGTTGGACTTTCTCACTTATTAGCCCTTCTCAAGTTCTCAATCTCGCTACTCATTATTACAGGACAAAATCTTTACCTCGGATTTAAGAAGAGCCATAGGTTGCAAGTGTAAGCCCCGTAGCCTATTCATGGGAGATTCCGAATGCCGAAATGTCCGTAGGCATGATTTCCTGATCAGGAAACCAGGAATGCACGAGCCAGACAAAATTAGAGCAAGGGCCACTGCACTTTGCTTTTCGCTTTCGTGTCATCCTTGAGTAAATAAGCAAGGCTCATGCAGAATGACCTAGGAGCCAAGAAAAAGGCGTAAGCCGACATCCGAGAAACCGAGTCTGTCAGCTTCGAGCCATTTTCAATCTTTGCGACTCTGCGGTAGCTCCGGTACTTCATCACGGCCTTCACCGGGATCACAATCATTGTGGATGTCATCCAGTAAAAATCCAGAGCCTGGTCCAGGGCGCCGGCATTTGTTTGCCGGATATGTTTCCATCGCAGACCGGGTCACGGGTTCATGCCGAGATACGCATGGTCTTTTCACCGACGTCCTGATGGGACTATCCTAGTTCAGATGATTGGCCACGTCACATTATTTTGTAAGAGCCCGTACGGCACAAAGGTGCCTTGAGGAACTTACAGGGGAGATGGACATCTTGGCGATTCGGGCTTGAGCAAACATAGCCATGGCGTGTAATTGATGGATATAAAGCAGAGACCTGCCCCAACCAGAACTACTTTTTCATCACCAACCTCTAATACATCTGCTACCAAACAGCCTTTCCACACATTATCCCGCAAGCACTCAACTTTTACGACTTGGTCGCAATCTGCCAGATCCATCAACATGGTCACCATTACTTTTCTATCTGCCCTTGCGGCAACTCTGGCCACGACTGTGTCCGCCACTCCCGTGGACATGGAGCGACGCGCAACTTCCACGACGACCGGAGTTGTCTACCCTACTCTGTCTTCGGAACAGATCGAAACTTTGAAGAAAGACCTTTATGTCGCCCCTTCGGAGTCTGAGCGCCAGCTCATCTTGTTTCAAAATGGTGCTGATGCAAGCAACATCACCTATCAGTTCCACAACAACTCTGTCAAGGCTCCCACCGGCGGTACCATTGCACTGTCTGGCGTCGACCAGTTTCCTGCTCTCATCGGAACAAACGTCGGCATGGCTATCGGTTTTGTCAACCCCTGTGGCCTCAACACGCCCCATCTGCACCCTCGGGCGAATGAGTTTTTGACAGTCGTTCAGGGCCAACTCGTGGGTGGTCTTATCCTTGAACAGAACCCCGGCAGTGCCGGCAACCTCGATGGAAAGGACCCTACTGGTCCAATCCAGCAGGTGAATGCCACTTTGTCCAACTACCGCGGCATGCTTTTCCCTCAAGGGCAGGTGCACTTCCAGTTCAACCCGACCTGTGAACCCGCTGTCTTTGCTGCTGCTTTTGACAATCTCGACCCAGGCAGAACCCAGATTGCCAGGAACTTCTTCTCCGTGCTCCCGGACGAGGCTATCATCGCAGCTGCAGGCGGCAACACAGAACTTCTCGATGCAACCAGGATTGACAAGCTTAGGAACATCATTCCTGCTGCCTTTGCTGAACAGATGGAAGGTTGCGCTAAGCGTTGCGGGTTGCCTACAAACGCTTGAGCACTTGCAATGAAGAATGGACTTCTGGGCGCGTCAATAACCAGAGAGCAGCTGAATGGGGCCGCTCCTATACTCCAGGGGTGGCATCGATCAAGCATATGCCTACAATGTACGCAAGTATTCGCATATTTGCAACGTGGTTAGAATTTTTCTCTTATAGAACAGATAGATAGACTATACTCCTTTGTAGGCTTTCGTGCTCTCAGTGACTGTGGTACATTTTCCTCGATGTATTCACACGGTAGTTAATGCATTCGTTTCAAGGAGGACTCCAGTAGGCTCATAGTTGCACTGATAACTTTAGCCCAGCATAACTTGGAATATACTAAATATTGGCATTATGCTTACTATAGCGTAATTATCCAGCTAAGTATCCACAACATGGGTGTCAGACGGAAGGGCGCGCCCCGCTAAGTGATCTACATACAGACGAAGGATTCACAACTCCACCGATTAAGCGGTCTGAAGTCAGTTGAAGGGCAAATGAACGGGGAGACGAATAGATGTATAGGTTTTTGTTTCTCCTAAGGCGTAGTTGACACGGGGAAGCCGGGAATACCCATTCGGAACGGGTCTCCTTCAAGTTCACTCCAACGGGTTTCTCGTTAATCAGACAAATATTATTATAACACTTTGAAACTTAAATACGAATGCCGGCACAACTGGTGCTGAGGTCATGACAACTCGTCTGATTCGCTTTTGGCAAACACTTGTTTATACAGTTAGACGCAATGGACTCAATAAACACACCACAGCATCTGCATAAAGACTTGGAAACGGTCTGCAACTCCATTCAAGCCATAGCGCAACGCCTTATTTCTACCACCCAGGATGTCGCCAACGATCCAATCATCAAGATTGCTCAACCCACAGATGTGCCGCATCTGAAAGCCATCGGGACACCAGGTGAAGCACACGAAGTCGATCAAGTGGTTGAAGAAGCTTTTACAGCCTTCAATTATCGCATGCGAGTCAACCACCCTCGCTTCATGGGGCTGATTCCCTCCCCAACATCTCCCATAGCCTGGCTAGGCGACTGTATAGCAACTGCTTTCAATGCATTGGGCGCTTCAAAACTGCAGGCATCCGGTCCAGTTGTCATTGAGAAAACCTTGATCGAATGGCTTTCAGCGCGAGTTGGATTTCCTGACAGTGCGGGAGGGATTTGCGTTTCAGGAGGGTCAATGGCCAACCTCATGGGAATTGTTCTTGCACGGGACAAATTTGTGCCTCAGGGAGAAGAGTCCAAAGGGGTAGCTTATTTATCCGACCAAACACACTATTCTGTTGCCAAGGCGCTGCGGCTTCTCGGATTCTGCAAACATCAAATCCGACATATACCATCGGATAATGCTTTTCGACTCGACACGGAGCTTTTGGAACTAGCCATCATAGCTGATCGCGAGGCAGGTCTGGTACCATTTCTGGTGGTCGGAACTTGTGGAACAACAAATACTGGTGCCGTTGATCCGCTGGCGCGCATTGCCAACATTTGCCAGCGGTATAGCTTGTGGCTTCATGTGGATGGCGCTTACGGCGCCTCCGCTTCATTATCTGCTACAAGGTCACAGGCCGTAAGTGAGCTCAGACATGCAGATAGCTTATCGTGGGACGCACATAAGTGGCTGTTTCAAACTTACAGCTGCGGCCTTCTCCTCGTCAAGGTCAAGAGCAACCTTGTCCGGAGCTTCGCCAACGAGGGCGACTATCTTCGAGATGGTGTGGCCATCGAGGACGAAGAGATTCCCAATTTCTGGAACTATAGTATGGAGCTAACTCGTCCCGCTTCTCGAGCTATGAAGCTATGGTTCACTTTACGTGTTCTCGGTGTTGAAAGAATCGGCGAGATGCTCGATCACGGTTTTCACCTAGCAGAAAGGGCGGAGCAAGAGTTGAAAGGACTTGTTAATTGGGAGATCACGAGCCCTGCCAGCATGGGGGTAGTGACCTTTCGTTGTGTGTCAACGGGCATGGCAGAAGAGCAGTTGGATGAGCTGAATGCGGCGATTTCAAAGAAAGTCGTGTCCAGCAATACTGCAGGCATACTAACAACCAAAGTAAGGGGCAGGGTTGCGTTGAGGATATGTGCCCTTAGTCCGAATCTGACTTTGGACGAAATGGCGGGCATCATTCATGAGATGGATAAATTCGCCACAGAACTAACAGCATAGGTTAATATCATAGGATGAACATAGAAAATAAAAACCTTTTTGACGTCTAAATATATGAAATTATCTTATCTTGTCATAGCTATGAAGTACCTAAACTGACATGCTGACTCTTACTTTCCTACCATCTGGCGTGTCCGCAAGCCGAATTTACGAATAATATCCAATCCCTTTGATGCAGTCGGCTTTTTGGATTTGCTTTGCAACATTGATCCGCAAAACCACAACTTCCCAGTGTTAGCGGGGCAGGCACATTCTAGGTATGGTTCAAGAGCGGCATTGTAGTGCATCGAAAAAGTGGTCGGCCTGGTGATTCTGATGCCTTGTCCATGGGAATATCTGACCCTCCAATTCCTAATCGCTGCAATGCAGATGCAGTGCGACACTGCAAGCAGGAACGCCCCTCCTGACCAGAGCACACCACCCATCAAGAGGTGAGTAATCAGTACGGATAAGGCCCCCCCAATTTCCCATTGATCTGCTGACTACCTGTCCCGTCTGCCTGCTCATGCGGAACCACATTCCTTGATTGCACCCTTGTTCTCTTAGCCAGCGGTCTGTCGCACGAGAAGTAGACGAGGGTAACGAACACGGCAGCAGAGCTTTTCGACAAGAAGTGTGGCTGTCTCAATTCAGGGGTTCAGGCCCATTGCGGAGTTGAGTCAACCAGCTGAGACAACCGACTTCGTTCCAAAGCTATGCTCTAGTTCTTTGGGGTCTTGTTTCTGTGGGGAAACGTGCATTGAGAGCACATCCGTATATCATTACTTGTTCTGGAGACGATGAGGTCTTAAGAACATCACGTTTAAGTTGCTACCTCTGTCACTTAACAAAGCTGACAACCAAGCATATTTCTATCTGCTTCAAAACTCGATACAAGCCTTGCAGGCTCAAGCATGGTCCTGGTGTCTCCAAGCGGTCTGGTTAAAGAACTGAGACATCCACCCTATTTCGGGAATCTGAAAACATGTGAGTCGCCGAGGCAAGCCACAAGTGGATTTCACGCATTGGTTATAAGGCATGCTCCAGAACCCTGGCCAACGGAATTTCCCATCGTGGCCATTTGCATCTCCATGCCCTGCCATTTTTTCATGCGTCAAATTTGGGGCGCCTACCTTTCTGGGTACTAGAAGCAAAAATGACCACAGATAACGAATCGCCGCCAACGCTCGTCCAACCAAACAAGAGCTTGTTTGTTCCAAGCACTGGCCTGTCGTGCATGTTCCGAAGCTGAACCAACGTTCTTTCAAAGCGCTAGAACAGTAATAGCTAAGCCACCTTCATTGGAGGTACGGGCGTATACTTGGACTAACAGAGCTGCCATAAGACTGAAGCGCTCCATGACCACTGCAAAGGGTTGGACAGCTGCAAAATTGATGTAATTGTTGGTGGTGCAGGTTACCTTGAATGCAGTGCAGAGTCTGAAACAAAGAAAGCCTCCAAAGCCGCTGCTGTGGAGGCAGTCTTCCCTTCCAAGCCAACTGAGTCCACGACAACCGCCTTGTACAGCCCCCGCTGGCGGTTTGTTCGGAACCAACATGCATTCAAGACAAACGCAAATAGATACAGCTCTGTTGCATTTGTCTGGGGGCCATTTTTCTCGCCGGATTTAGATCCTTGTAAGTGTCGGATGGCCGGCCGGTTTGGGTCGCCGCGCGCTCGTCGGCCAATTGGAATGGTGAGCCTCCCGCCCAAGCCTGGCGCAAGCGCTCGAGACGAACTTGGCCGGAGCAGGGATGCAGCTACCCGGCCCCCTCGGCGTCGCTTGCACGGAGCTCAAATACCCAATGCCTTGCCCTGTTTCGGTCCGTCAAGTTCTCGTCATAGATTAATCAGAGGGGGGTTTTGAGATTCACTCTTGCCCAATTCCTTTCATTTATTTTCTTTTCGTCCCTCCCTTCTCAGGCTAGTTTTCTGACAAAATGGTTTCCTCTTTACGGACCATCGCCGCGCTGGCAGCGGTGACTTACACGACCATAGCCTGCGCACAGGTCAATGAGCAGTGGCCGCTTGCCGGGGACTATGTGCATCCCGGACGCGATGCCCGGCTCAGCATCTACAACAACCCCAGATTTCCCTGTTCTCCGGAACGAGGCCAGCGTAAAAAAGATGTCCATGTACCCGTCAATGTATGTGTGACGGCGGATTTCACGCTGGACAATAACGTCCACATTGCGCACGGCGGGTTGTGTCCCGGAGGAAAGAAAACACCGTACCTGGCCATGTATCCGACCAACGACTGCACCGGGAGCCTCGCGCATCCAACTTGGTATGAGGAAAGCTCAAATTCCGGGCCGGGCCATTGTCTCAGCAAGTCGGTATGGAGTCAATCGGAAAAGACCATCACGCCGCCAAAAGGTCACTGGTCCATGGTTTTTCGCTGCGCGGATTCAGAGACTTCCGAGCCTTTCGATGTGCTTAAGATCAGCCAACCCGCGGCGGCCTCATCTCAAACCAATGCCAGACCACGGCCGACCACTGCTTCCGTCAGTGACTCGGCCTGCTATGTAACCGGGCTCTCGGGCATGGAGGGGGCGCGACGCTTGAGCTTCAAGCGCACCGAGGCGGACAACTGCATCGACATCGAGCCCAGGCATCGACTCAAGATCTACCGCAACGCTCTGTGCTCGGACGGAAGCGAGGCCCTGTTCGCGCGGTACGCCGGCACCGGCTGCAAAGGTCAGCCGGAGGCGCTGCGCGAAGTCGGCGAAACCCTCATGGCGACCAATGGGGCAGACTCGTGCATCGATATGGGCGGCGAGAAGGCGGCAAGTTATGCGTTCTGGTGCACAGGCGAGCTGCAAAGCAAGCCTGTCGAGACATCCATGTTTCCCTACGGAAGCACAGCACGGCCGCAACAATACAGCAACGTAAAGTCAAAGAGACAATCCCCAGAAATTTCGGCCGCCGTATCGCTGCAAGTTGGAGGTGCGATTGGAGTGGTTGTCTCTTTATTCTCATTACTTTGGGTTCTTTTTGCCTTTTGAGCGTTGATATGTCTGGGCTGTCTCTTCCGTTGTGGTTTAGAGCGTTTGTATTTGTGTAGATAAGATACCACAGCGGTGATGCTCATGTTAGCTGCTCGCCGTCTCCGCAGCGCTTAATACTTGATGAATTTTACAACTAGAGCTACAAGTACTTGAGTCTAGATGCTTGATGCTTGATCAATTCGCAAGCGTTTGTGATAAGGGCAAGCAATACGGCGAAGTGCTTACAGGCTAGAAGCACCAGCCAGAGTATGAACCCGAGCCTCAGCCAAGGAATGACTGCAGAAAGTTGTCTCTCAAAACGGAGAACGAAGTCCGTTTGTGTCAATGCGTTGATCAGGGCAGGGGAAACGCATAATCCAATCGCCCTCCGTGCCGAGTTTCGGTGGTATGACTTCCACCCGTCTACGGGGAAGACTCAAGCTGAGGCCCACAGCGGCATCACCCCACCGTTGGCGGCCAGGCAGCAGGTGGGTGTTTATCGATAAGCTGCGGGGCAGGGCGAGCCATTGACCGAGACGAAGGGGATCAGGACGAAAGAGGACGAGGACAGGCATGCAGGCCTGCAAATGTGTGTGTGTGGAAAGGAGGGGCGTGTGCTTCTGCGATGCGCGAGCGAGTGACTCAGGATGCTATGCAGGAGACAATTGACGATATCGGCAAGCAGAAGCACGATGCCATCAGAAGTGCGGGGGGATTTAGGCAGAACATGTCAGAGGGATGTAAATGGTTGTCCGTGGGACCAGAATCAAGCTCCCAAATGTGGTAAACTATTGCTCGAGACAATCTTGCTTTACTCAATTAGACTGTTCACCGAACCAAGCGTAGACGCTGTCGATTCCACGGGTCCACGGGAGCATCCACTTAGAGCCTCTAGCACAGCCCTACGGCAATTGCATCACCATAGCTTCTCCAACTTAAAGGGCAATGCGGAACAAAAAAATGATCGATTTTCCCTTCAACTGCCATTGATTGATGAGATTGGTCATTGGGGCTGCAGCAGCTGCGCAGTGTCTTGCACTTCAATGCACAAGCAACAACAGCCGTTGCCGCGCAACGTCCACCAAGGGCAACCAACCAACACTGCTGGACCATGTTTCCCCAATTGCCACCAATGAATTCCCGTGCAAATGTGTTTCACGTAGAGCCGAACCAAATTCCCTTTGTTCTCTTTACAACGTGATGCCACTTCAATCTTCACTACGACGACAGAAGAATGGCAACTCACGCCCTTGAAGTTCGTCTGCAAGGCTTGTCGATCAAAGACAACGTGAAAGAGTTGCATGAGTCGAAGGTATTGAATAGTTGTTTAAATGAGCCTCATGAAGAATCTAACATTTAGATCAGCTCAAAGCTACCATAACAACCTCCACCGACACGGACTGTATAGGTGTTGTCAGTACCGGCGTCCAGAGTCATGCCTCTCACAAATCAGTGCCAATGGCACGCGGGCCAATGGCTTCGCCGATTCGGAAACCTGTCACTACTAAAGTACAAAACACCACACGACCGGACAATTCGCTTTCGGGAGAGATTGAACATGTCCCTCTCAGAAAACAACCGGTCATCAAATCCATGCACCTGGGCATGTTTGAGATTGGCAAGCCCCTCGGCAAAGGCAAGTTCGGGCGTGTCTACCTAGCCCGCGAGCGCCACCACGGCTTCATCTGCGCTCTCAAGGTGCTACACAAGAACGAGCTTCAACAGAACCGCTGCGAGAAACAGGCCCAGCGCGAAATCGAGATCCAGAGCAACCTCCGCCACCCCAATGTCCTCCGGCTATATGGGCACTTCCACGACAGCAAGCGCGTTATCCTCATCCTCGAATTCGCCGGTCGAGGCGAGCTATATAAGCACTTGCGCAAGGGAAACCGCTTCTCTGAGGCCACCGCGGCGCGGTACATTGCGCAGATGACAAGCGCACTACGCTACCTTCACCGAAAGCACATCATTCACCGGGACATCAAGCCTGAGAATATTCTCGTGGGTGTCCATGGCGAAATCAAGATTGCCGATTTCGGATGGAGCGTGCATGCGCCGGGGAACCGACGGAAGACGTACTGCGGGACGCTCGATTACCTGCCACCTGAGATGGTTGTTCCGCGAACTACCGACGGGTCCTACGACGAAAAGGTCGACCTGTGGGCCTTGGGCGTTCTAACATACGAGTTCCTAGTGGGAGAGGCGCCCTTCGAGGACGCGCCTGTTATGACGACTCGCAGGATTGCACGAGCTGACATGACCGTCCCGTCATTCGTCAGTTCCGAAGCCCGAGATCTGATCAAGAGGGTGTGTGCTTGACCGCTATCCTGCTTGACCAACGAGAAGGAGACTAACATAAACCAGCTACTCGTCGTTAATCCCGACAAGAGGCTTACGCTGGAAGAGGTCCAAGACCACCCCTGGATTATCAAGCACTGTCGAAAAGGCGCCAGTGCCGCAAAAGTCGAGGGCACATGACGCTCCTTGGCAAAGTCCTACGTGCTACACAAGATTGAGACAATCGTGCTGCCTAGAGCAGGAGGGTTCCCGGGCAGCCTAGACTCTTCCACCAGCCAACCGAGGCAACTGGGCTGCATGGTGCGCGGAAAGTGCACAGAACCATGCAACGCCGAATTATGGGTTCTTGCACAGAGCTCGTATGTTCGAGAAGTGAGATCTCGTGGGTGCCAGGCCAATGGAACAGCTGATGATTCCTCTCCCTCGGTCTAGAGCTGCAATTACATACTGGCCACCACCTAACAATGGGGGCCAGAGGAAGGGGCGGAGTTGCTTTGAGCGGTTACGACCCCTTAAGCAGTTTCATGCATCGTGGCACGAAGCAGCCAACGATGAGAGGTAACAGTCACATATCACATTGCGAGGTGTCCAGTTCGTGTAATCCATAAATTTCCAATCTCTCAGTATCGAAAGATGGCTCTTTTTATATTTTCCAGTATAATTTCCCCTAATCACTCACTGTTCGAGTAATCGATTCCTGAGGTGGTATCTCCAGCTAAGTAGCATTTCCCTGATAAAGTATTCCCAAAAAAAAATCCAAAACGCTGTAATATCACAAAAGTTGTTCCTTTCCCACCCCAACATCTTTGTCTTTGGTTCTGTTGATAAATCCCAAAGCTGTACGTACAGAAGCGTAAACAAGAATCTCCTCGAATACAAATAAAAACACATGTTCAAAGCAGCGAACGAAATTGCCTGCCAAGTCTATAGAACCCAAAGAAACAAATGAACGCTCATGAAGAAGACAAAGCGCCATCAGAATCGTTTATGAATGGCGTGATTAGAACTCGCCATGATACGCAGGCCCGTGGCGCCTGGGCTTAAGCTCGAAACGCCCACGGAGCCGCTCATACTCGGGGTCTGTTGGCTGAATGTGCATTCGTCGGACGGACTCAGCCAAGTCATCGAAATCGTTATGTACCGTGACAGAAGGACGGCGCACTTGGCTAGTAGAGTGGCGAGTCGGGGGGGGCGGCTGAGGTGCCGTAGGAAGGGACTTGCGACGCTCACGCTCACGCTCACGCTCACGATCTGCGCGAAGGGGGGCAATGGGACGGTTGGCGATGTCAAAATTGTGTTCTCGGATCGCCTTATGCTTCAACTGCTTCTCGAGCTCCACCTTCGCCTTATGGCGCTCCCGCTCTTCCTTAGCAGAACGCACATGTCGTCGCTGGCGGCTCTCCTCGTCAGACTTTGACGAATGGCGCGAATGACGGCTCTCATGAGAGCTTGTGGAGGTGTGGCGGGTGTGGCGCTTTGGTGAGACAATCTCGACGTAAGGCGTCTCTTGTACAATATGATACCTGCGAGGGGAATCTCTCGGAGCAGGCGGGGAGACGATGAAAGGCCGAGATGGTGAAGGGGGTGTGAGAGGAGCAGCGTAAGTCTGCGGGGGAGTGATAGGACTGTCGACGAAGGCGACGCGATCGCGGCTGCGACGACGTTCGCCCTGGTCCCACTCCACGGGCTGACCATTGATGCTAATGGAAATACCCGAGTGCCTCTTACTCCTTCTAGGGGAGCCTGAACGATCCGACTCATCGCCAGAGCGGTGGTTGGGTGTGCCGGAGCGAGGAGTATACGAGGGAGTCGGTGGAAGCTGCGAGTCGGGGTAGGAGATAACTGGTGGTGAAGTACCATAGGGGCGGTTATAGCCGGAAGGCTTGTCGTTGCAAGGTCTGCCGGCAAGGGCATTGCGGCAGGGCCTCGTCTCCGCGAAAACGAGACCGCGGTCTTCGATGTACTTCTTGTTGCACATTGTGTCTGAGTGGGAGAGATGAGGTGCGGCAGTAGTTGTTCTGACCACAGGAGGGTGCTCCTGGGTGACTATGGGAGTCGGACGAGTAGGCCTCGTCGACGAGTGAGGTAGGCTGAGGCGACGCTCTCTGTTGTTGGGGTTCGACCGGCGACGATTGACGACGCGGTTCTCGATGATCACCACGGGCGTAGACGGGAGCTGAGGAGAAGCCAACTTGATAGCCTGGGCTGGTTGCAGCTTGTCGACGTATGTAGGAGTCGAAGTGTGTTGGTAAATGTTGTGTTGAGGTATGGTGGTGGTTGTCTGAGGAAGATCAGACGAGTAGAGCGCCTGGTGTGATGGAAGGGCAGATATGTCTTTATATCCGCGCGTCTAGTAGAGTTGGTTTGGTATGAGAAGAAACAGGAAGCCAAGAAATGAAGGAGGGATCTTGGGGGGATATAAGTAATTGAGTCGAATGTGGTCTGCTGGGTAGTGGAAAATGTGTGGACTGTCGTGGGATGGGACATGATAATAAATGGGAGCAGCAACTTTTGGAGAATGGGGGAGAGGGTCGGGGGGTGAGCGTACAAGGATTGGCATTGAATGCTTGGGCAGACTGGGAGGGCGAGGGGTGTGCCATCAGCGGAGGGGAGAGAGTTAGAGTGAGTGAGAGCGAGAGGCAGCTCAAAGCTATTTTGCTAACCCCTGTCGAGGCGGCGTCTGCCTTGAGGTCCTACGCTCGACCGATGACTGTCCTGGGGAGGGCAAGTGGAGACTTGAGAGGGACAGGGGTGGGGTGGAGAGGGAGGGAAAGGGTAGAGAGGCTTGAAGGCGATGCTGGGCTGAGCCACGGGCCGGGGAGTATGGGTTTGGAGAGGAAGGATGACACCCAGCATCAGCCAAGAGCTGTCAAAAGTAGCAGAGTTGAGTAGACGCTCAGAACAGCCGCCGAAGTCCGATGTTGGTTTGCAGGCTCCGCTGGTCAAGGCCGCCAAGGGGCCATAACTGGAGCATCGTGGAGAAAATAGCAACCGCCAACATCTGTAAAACGAAAAAGAAGAGTTCGGATTTGTGCAAGAAAGTATGCAGTTGGTTGTGCACGTTTCGGGTTCTGCTCGTGGGGAGAGTTTTCTGCGCATTCAGAATGTGTGTGAGTGGTGCTGGTGCCGACACTGTGGTGGGAGTGGGACGCCGGCCAGTGTCATAGGCCATGGCGCTTGATCAAACGGGCTTCGCTCATGGCGGCCGCCGTCGAAAGCTTCCGCCAGCCTTGGCTTATTGGTGAGCTGGGCGCTGTACTCTGTAGACTGCTTGGAGATCGGTCGAGTGCAGCGCAGGGTTGACGTGCATTCAATGCCAATGTGATGCGCTGCTTGCCGCTCCCACGGACGGGACATGATGGCTTGCGCGTTCTAGGACTTTCTGTCTGGTCAACTTGCCATCTTGGAGGTTATCGAGGTGACGGATGGGTCGAAACGATAAAAGGAAGGAATTTTGGAGGGGCGTGTGTGTTTCCGGCCGTTGGAGAGTGAGTGAGTGAGTCCTTCACTTGGTGTGAATGGTGGATGCGACCAGAATGAAATGCCTGCAGCCTGGGGATCCTGGGTGTGTGGACTCGGGCCACAAGGCACCAGCATCACATGAGGGTAAACGGCTCTAGTGCAGGCCCGGGGATGTGAGTCACTTGGGGTGTTTCTCCCCCCTCCCATCCCTGGAATCACTTGCTGCAAGTCAACGACGGGGTGGAACTTGGACGAGATAGGAAAGAAAGAAAAAAAAGATACAAGTCTTGGTGGAGAGAGCAAAAAAAAAAAAAGTCCTACGCCGGAGAATAGCATGAGAGTGGAGAAGAGGAGCGGCAGGAAGTGGAAGAAGTCGCTTTGAGACATGGAAAAGCAGGCAAACGCGAAGTTGCGCAGGTCACGTTTTGTGTCCCCTTGTTTGCGCGCGAAAAGGAGCAGCCTACGAGATGTTGGCATTTCAGCGCATTTGCGCGTTGACGCCATGGCGACGGAAGCCAGAGCCACTCAGAGACGCTGCGCAAATCTCCAACTGCAACTTGTACTGCACCAGAAACACCCCCCTACCAGCTAAGGTAATGCAGACGCACGATCAATGAGCAATAATCTTTTTCGTGTCCGTCCCGTCCCATCCCCATCCCCATCCCGTCTCTTGGGACAGGAGCAAAACATGACTGTTCTACATGCGCGTCACCACCCGTCCCCGCTGCAAACGGTAACCTGCTCTTGTACTCCGTTGTGTTGTGTTGCGTTCTGTTGCGTTGCGGCGATGCATATTTGCTGGCTTTGCTGGAACGACTCCCTCCCCTCTCTCTCTCCTCATTAACCATTCAAAGGAGGGGGGTAAAAATACTGCCACCAAGCATCATCATCATCATCAACATCAACACCCTTTCCTTTTTTTTTTTTCTCATATTGATGCACGTCCGATTGACGAATAATGTGGAGTTGTGGAAGATCTGCCGTGAGGGTTTGCGAGTGCACAGCCTCACCCTCGCCGGCAGCCGTTCTACACAACCTCGTCAAATGACTTGCATGCAGCCCAGCGAAAGCTGTCGGTACTCAAGAGGCAGCCAATGCAACTCGGCAGGTTTTCCCATCAAGCCACAGTAAGACCTAAGGGACGGACCCGAGTTGCTCGAGGCTGGCG
The DNA here is from genome assembly GCA_003012165.1 of Paramyrothecium roridum. NCBI lineage: Eukaryota > Fungi > Ascomycota > Sordariomycetes > Hypocreales > Stachybotryaceae > Paramyrothecium > Paramyrothecium roridum. The sequence goes on from PXOD01000289.1 coordinate 39,867, forward strand.
AATCAGGCCCGTCGCCAATCTCCGTTCGGAGGTGTGGCGGCCTCTCATCATCTCCTGTTATATTCTCCGTGTCAGTCCTCTCTGTCTCTCTCTCAGCCGCGTGCCACAGGGGGGGAGGAGGCTTTTGGGGGCCGGCTGGTTGGGGCTGTGCGTAGCTCAATCCTGCGGTCTGCTCTCCTCCAACTACAGGAGACCGAGTGGAATTGGTTCCCTCCCCACAGCCAAGGCCCCCCGGCCCTCCTGCTGCTTCGCCATTTGTCCATGAAGCCACAGCTCGCTCTCCACCGAGAGCCTCATCCGAACGGACCAGGAGCCACACCCAGAGCTGCCGTCACAGCCTCTGTGGATTGTTGCAGATGACCCCTCCAATCTGTCCCGGCGGACTCCTAGCTTCTGCTCCGCCTGTTCAACCTTGCATACTGCCCGTCGGCATCTGCGAGCTACTATGATGTCGTTGAGCGTTTTACCATGGAGCACCATCTTATGTCTCCGTTCGATTGAAGCAGGAAACAAAGCTCGTTCTGTTTGCCAAGCCCCACTTCCGCAAAACAGCTACACCAAAGTCCTTGTCCACGTAGGTAGTTGTGGTTTTCTCCACTGTCCACAAACTCCGAATCTGGGAACCGGAGACGAGGGCACTATCAAGGTCTTTTTTCCATTTGTGAATGGGACTAGTGGTTTCAATTTTTTGCCACAAATCAGGTAGCAGCAATGATACAGAGTCCTACCTGTTCTTTTTATCTAGCCAGAATCATTGATAGCTGCTTTAGGATTCGGATCCTGTAAGCACTTTGACCGTTGCACCACCCCCCTCGCAAGGCGTCCAAGCCAGCCCCTCATTGGCTCGTCGCCATCACCATCGAACTGTCGACTACGTGGGTCGAGTCCTGCACAATCAATGACACGCCTGCGGGACGGGAGCGGCATCGATGAGTCTCGTAGATCAGAGCAAGCCATGCCGCTGAGATGGTGTCGCGTTGCCACAGTGTTCTGATGGTAAGCACTCAACATCAGTTTGCCTCTCTATTTTTTGCGTGGCAGAGACGACTGTAGAAGAGTTGGTAAGCTACACTACACTGCCATCGCATCACAATAGAGGCTGCGCTCTCTCTCTCTCTCTCATTGACTGCCAGATCCGAGCTGACCACAGTATGTATGACTGCCCTGCCTGACTTAGCCAAACAAAAAAAGAACCTTTCATTACCAACACCATGCCTACGTAATCATGCCACCATCATTTTTCTTAACAATTCAGACTTCGGAGTTATCAAGTTCTTGCAGCTCCCACATGATGCATGTAGGTGCTAGTGGTGTCTGCCTGCTGTCAGAGGGGCCCCCGGACTACAGAAAGCAGGAAACGGGTATTCTTGCACTTTTCCGCTCAGCTTGACAGGGACGTGTTGCTGCATGAGCCAGGATGGAAGAACCGGGACATCCAAAAAGAAATCGATCCTGCTGTTGAGGCTCAAAAAATGAAACAGCATCGAAAGGATTCACTTGGCAGTCAATTAACATGAAAGCGAGCATGAATCCAGTGCTTACTGAGCCGTTGTGAGTCCCGGCTCAGATTCACGGGAGGGAGAAGGGTATGGGCGGCACTCAGCCTCCAATTTTCCCTCTTGTGACTGGACAGACAGACCCGTGGAATCAGCCCTGTGGACGCACAGCCACATCCCTCCTCATCCCCACCAGGTCGGAGACGGGCAACCAGAAACGGGGTCCTCGTCTAGAGAAATGTCTCCGATCCTAGTTCTCCCGGTCCTGGGCACGCTAGCCGGCTACACGGATGATCATCGGTACGAAATGAGGTGACGAACTAGATCGGCGTTCTACGAATTTGCTGGGTTGGGATGGATGGTCTATTCTTACAATAGATCAACCGAGTTAAAAATATCCATAGACTTTAAGCGAAGGAAATCAATATGGCGCACAAAGTAGAAAAGATTCTCCACAACGACCCCCCTTCTCGAAGATCAGCTGGGCCGCCCAGCGTCAACCGCGTTTGAGGTATTGCGCGGCTCTGCTCCGTCTTGTCTTGCCACTGGCTCCCGAGTGGCTGGGACGGCCCATTCCAACGCGCCGTCTCGGTGCGGCTCCACGGCGGCGTCTATTTTTCTTCGATCCACCCTATACTCCCCCCTTCTCCTGTTTCAGGGCCGGCCGTGGCCATCTGCGGCCAGCAGAAGCTGCAAACTCGACGATTCGAGTGGTTTGATCATACACGCCTACGACGTGGTGTTGGTTCGCAGACCTCCGATTTGGGTTGCTGTGACTGCTCATGTTTGCGGAGCTGAAAATACTTCTTTCTTGATGGTCGGGATCGCGGCGCTCGCGAGCCACACAGCGCCAATACTAGCATGACACGGTCTGATTTTAAGAGCTGTTGGTTCTTCTTGAAACACATACACATGCGGTTGGTTTGTCCAAGTGCATGGCGATGTTTTATCAACTGCATGCAAAAGCGATTTGGGCAATTCGACCAAAACTGCATCCTATTCCCCAACCGTTAGGCTGAAGCCCATGGGGTTCGACTGTTGTATCTACACACCCTACTAGACTAAAGAATGCTACCAAAAAAAAAAAAAAAAAAAAAAAAAAACAAAACAAAAAACGAAACCTTTCCATTCTTACATTAACTCACAAAGACAGACATGAAAGTCCTTCAAACGATCGTGGTGCTGGGGGAGAGACATGTGCCAAGTGCTGGCGATTTGCAGCGAGGCCTACTGAATCTAGAAGCTACTGGCTGAGCTGTTCGGAACAAACTCAACCGACGGAAAACAATGAATAAGGTTTGCTGACGGCGGGAGATCTGCAACGTCCTTAAT
>PXOD01000290.1:0-27135 GCA_003012165.1 Paramyrothecium roridum
TGGGTATTCAGAAGATGTTGTAAGCTGACGCTGCAGAGGCGCAGCAAAGCTGAACTCGAATGGTGCATGAGGCTCCACCTACAATCATCTCTTCTACCAACGTGTGTTGCATGAAGTGTTAAGCTAACTGGGTCCTTTTGAGGATGTACAAACGCCGTCAAAGACTCGATGATCTAGCATGGGATCAGAATGACGCCGCAGAAGAAGAGTCCCAATGACGGATGGTCAAAGGAACTTTCTGCCACCAGGTTGAAGTTCTCGTCACGAAAAAATGTGGCAGACCAGCCAGACTTATTAGCGTGATCACAGGTGGCTTCAACATCCATTACAGGCTCCATTTCCAAGGAGAAGAGGCGCCATTAGACGTCATGTTGCGAGCGCCTTGGCCATCGACTGTCCAATTCCCTGGCGAAAAGACTCTTTATGAGGCGGCGACATCAGAATACCTGAGACTGAACACGTGTGTTCCGGTGCCACAGGTCCTCTATTACGATCAGGAGTCTGACATTGGGCCAATGCTTATCATGCATTGTGTTGAGAATGGAGGCGACATGACGGATCCTCTCGCTGTCGAAGGACGGGACCCTGATTTGACTCCGGCTTTGAATCTGGATTTGTCGGTGGGCAAGCTCATAATCCTCTGGGGCAAGTTGGCACGAGTTATGCTGGAATTGTCAGAACCTCAGTTCACTCGCATCGGGTCTCTGCTAGAGGTGAATGGCGACTTCCAGGTTGCTGGCCGGCCGTTAACGCAAAACATGAACACCATGACGCAGCTCGCCCATATTCCTCCGGCCATCTTTCCTTCCCAAACCAAGACCTTCGCAACAGCTGATGAGTGGTATATTGAGCTGTCTAATATGCATCTGGCGCAGCTTCTCTTTCAGCACAACGACCTTGTCTCCAGCGAGAATGACTGCCGGAACTAGTACGTTGCCCGCCAGCTCTTCCGCAGGCTTGCCAAACAGGGCCATCTATCAACCTTTGGCTTTTCCCAAGATAACTGCTCCGCCGCCTACGCTAAGAAAGTGACACGCCCGAGAATCTCAGCCCCAGACGGATCAGCCGGCTTCCGTCTCTGGTGCGACGACTTCAGGCCGACCAATATTCTCATAGACAACTTCGGTCCTGGCGGCGAGGTTGAAGTGGCTGCTGTGATTGACTGGGAGTTTACGTGCGCGGCACCAGCACAGTTCGTTCTTGACCCGCCCTGGTGGTTGTTGTTCGAAACTTCGGAAATGTGGCTACCCTCAGGCGTCGACGAGTGGATCAAGGCCTATGAGCTACAACTGGAGGTATGGCTCAAGGCCATGGAGGAGCAGGAGAACAGCGCCACCTTTCCGGATGGCGTCCTACTCTCAGCGCACATGAGGGAAAGCTGGGAGACTGGTCGCTTCTGGCTCAACTACGCCGCGCGGAAGAGTTGGGCCTTTGACGCTGTCTTTTGGAACTTCCTTGACGAGCGCTTTTTCGGCGCGCGGGACTCTGGGGTGCCTGATGAGGAGCTTTGGAAGACGAGGCTGGATCTCTTGGGCCGTGAGGAACAGCAGGCCATGGAAACGTTTGTGAGGCAGAAGATGGAGGAGTCCCGGGAGCGCATCTTGGCGGACTGGGATCCGGCTGAGGCGAAACGTCGATTATCAGAGTTGTTGTTCGAGTGAAGGCCATGGCGCAGCCAAATTTGGATGAAACTGCTTCAATTGAGACTTAACAAGGCGCGTTTTCGCATCTCCGCCTCTTCAACCCAACATGGGATGCGCCTTTACTGTAAAATGAAATGGAATAGAAGAACATAGTAGGCTATTGCAGTAATGTCAAACACCTTGACCATTGGGATCCGTCTGGTTGTTGCCTTCCTGGCGAGTGACATCTCGCCAGACGCGCAGTGACCTCACCACCTCGGACGCTTTGCATGCAGTCGAGTCTCACGAAAAGCGTCTTTAGCAAGGTCACAGACCATTTCGAGGCCTCGCCTCTTTAAGACCTCATTTTGTGGATGCGAAATCCTGTCCTTTCTGGGTCGCGGAACGGTGTTCCATCATTGTCGTTAAGCCACCCAGGTTGGACGACGAGATCTGTGGAGTGGGACTATTGGGTAGGTATTCTTCAGGATGTTCAATCTGATACATACTCGACAAGTCAATTCAGGTCTTGGCAGAACACGTTGTAAGCTGACGTTGATGGGACGAAGAAGCAGAGCTGAACTCACAGAATACATGCGGCCCCACCTACAATCGTCTCTTACCGCGCATGGGTAAGATGAAGAAGTTTTAGTATATTCGCCTTCTAAACCACGTCATGTATGGAATTCTGTCAAATTGGCCAATTCAAATAGCAATTGATTGTGTGGTTGTTAAAGCCAGACTACGATACCATAGACTTCTGAAATCAGATAAATGACCACCGCTCATGTTGGCGTACAGTAGCTCTTCGTTATGTCATCACTCATCGCAACTGCCGCCTTAGTTAATGACGAACGCCTCGTTCTAGACCTCCCTAAGTCTGACATTTTTCCCCGACATTCTCAGCTCTCTTCAAATGCGGGTTGGCGCAGCATCCTGCTCATGTTGGCAGAAGAACTTGTGGACGCGGCGGGCCGTGACATCATCGATGCGTTGGATCCTGACCCAAGGTTTGAACCGAGGTGTAATCGGCAATCCGTCTCCATTCGGCTCACAGACCTGGTTCAGGTCGACGAGGAAGAGTTTCTTGTACAGCTTGTTTAGTTTCGCCGTCCAAGCACCCTATGCAAAATTAGAATTGAGCGATGAGCATTTGGCGTTGAAGTGATTGACAACAAACCTTCGCCTTCGCCAACTTTTCAAAGTCGTTGACAAACTGCTCAGCATCATCCCAACACCTAAGCTTTCCGTGTCCGTCGCGAAGGTAGTCATCGAGACTGTACGAGCCGGGCTGTGACTTGCTGTCGCCCCAAGCTTGCCATATGGCAAAGCCAGCGGGTCCGATTCCGAGGACGAAGCAATGAATGAAACTGGTGTATTGCTTGGGAGTGCCACGGCGGGTGGGATCATATATCGCCGTGTCAATCAAATCGCACCCTAAAATCGTAGTCTTGCCTTCATCCTTGGCAGCCGTCTTGGCGCGTCTGAATGCCAGTGTGAGGGAGGCAGAAGGTTGGTGCTGTATGAGATCATGTTTGAGAGGGCAGTGAACGCTGGGGGAGTAGAACTGGATGGCTTGCTGCATGTTCATGGAGTCCTTGTCACACGCCAGGAGCAGAATCACGCTGTTTGTGAGCTTGTCGCTCCGCCACAGATCCGAGCCATCCTGATGAAAATCTTCTTTGCTGTCGAGGTGGCAGAAACAGATTGTGAAGTGGACGGAGTTGCCGTGGTGTTCGCAAAAGTAACGGGCCACGCAATCGTCAAGTTGGCGGTAGAGTTCGAAAGCAGCCGCAGGACCAGACTCAAAGAGGGACTTCAGTTTGTGGTTGATGGCCTCTAGTGGATCATTAGGCCCCGATTTATCATTGAAGGCCTTGATCATGGTCATGACCTTCCGTTTGATCTCCTTCTTGGCGGCAAAGCTGGGATCATTGGCACCTTGTAGCCTGTAAGGGCCGCCATAGAGCTCAGAGTGATCGTTGTGCATGGACGGGGCCATTCTTGGGAGGCGATGGGGCTGCCTGTGAAGATTGTGGGGTATGGAGGGGAAGATTGCGTGATAAGTTAGATGATGCAAGATCGCAGAGTGCAATTCTGTAGACGTGGTTGATGAGACGAGTTCGCTTTCGTGAAAGAACAGGGATCAAGGTAGCGCGACGAACGGAAGAAGAGTCGAGAGTAGAGGAGGAGAGAAGGAGAGGAGGAGAGTAGGAGAGGAGGAGAGGAGGAAGAGGAAGAGGAAGATGAAAAGGAAGGAGGGTGGGTTGAAAAGTCTAAAGCAGAGAATAAATGGCAAGAAGGTGAGTGAAGCGGGCAGGTGCTTGATGAAGCAAACGCGGAGGTGCCTGTGCAGCTGCCAAGGCTGGCAGACCTGCCAAGCAACGACCGCAAACGCGAACTTTGCCACTATTTTCTGTTACTGAGTTTCCTCATGATGGTGAGACTGTTCTGCTGATCAGAGTGCAATGAGCTGGCAAGAGGGACTGGATGGAATTCGTTGACACGTCTTGTCCGGTGCTCCAAGCTCAGAGTATGGTCGTACAAGGGAATCATCTACTGACCGAGACTTAGTAGGGTAAGTGATTTCAATTAGTGCTCTTGTCTATCATCCAATTCACAAATACTCATTGTCTTGTGCTCACGCTGGAAACAACGGGGCGTCAAATACACTGTTTCAGCACATAATACGCCCATCCAAAGATATATACCTGGCGCACATGATGGAGACATTTTGTGTCTCGTTCCCGTTACAACTCCACAGCCTACACAGTCATAAACTTGTACCTGAATGAGCTGGGCATACTGTCTAGTACAATCACCATTATTGCTGTGGTGTTGAAGGCACAAGCCAAAAGTGAGCTGGACTCCATTTCCCCAGTATTTATTTTGTTTTCGGCTTAGCTTACTTTGCTTCAGGGTAGATCCAGGCACCTATCCACTTTCTGCTGCGCTCGCTCCAATGAACCGGATTAATTACGCAGCCACCGGATAATCGGCGGATCAGTGGAGCTGCCCAGTGCCGAAGGTGCCTTGCGTCCGCCGAGCCCCGGACAGCCTCGGCTATGCGACCCCATAAGCTCATGTGGGCCTTCATCATATGTCTCTCTTTCCTCTGCTCATCGGTCACCATTGAGGTTCTTCACAACTCCTCCGTTTCATCCAAACTTTACCCAAGAACCTGGATCAAGTGGCCACTACCCGTTCGTCGCTTACCTAGCCAATTTGAATCAGCGTGCGTCAATTCGTGGGCTACCTTGGCTGCGTCTTCTCACTGCGGTGTTTTATCTACCGAACCAAGCTTACGACGACCTCTCTCACCTTGGATCTCTGCAGCGACATCACATTCTCGAGATGACAGTAAAAGCTGTTGCTCCTCGTCAGTCGCTCACCGTGGTTGACAACCGCACGGGCAAGACGTATGAGCTGCCCATCAAGCACAACTCTGTGCTAGCAACGGACATTAAGAAGATCAAGTCTCAACCTGGCGATGACCGCCCAGAAGACGAGACCACCCAGGGTCTCCGGGTTTACGACCCTGCTTACATGAACACGGCCGTCGTTGAGAGCAAAATCACCTACATCAACGGCCAAGATGGCATCCTCCGCTACCGCGGCTACCCCATCGAGCAGCTCGTAAAGAAGAGCAACTTCCTCGAAACAGCTTACCTCCTCATCTACGGCGAGCTGCCCACAAGCTCACAGGGTAGCAAGTGGCAGGATGAGGTCATGCACCACACGTACGTCCACACCGACATTGAGGGAATGTTCAAATCCTTCAGACACGATTCGCACCCTATGAGCATGTTGATCTCCTCCTTTGCCACTCTCGGCGCCTTCGCCCCTGAAGCCAACCCGTCCCTTCGCGGACAGAAGCTCTACACGACCGCTGCCACTGGCGACGTTGAGGCGCTCAAGGTTTTGGACAAGCAAATTCTTCGCATCCTTGGCAAGGCGCCTACCCTCGCAGCTGCATCTTACCGCATGCGCCAAGGCCGACCCTTCAACAGGCCAGCACAGGGCTTGTCCTACACTGGCAACTTCCTCTACCTTCTCGACCATCTGAACGGCACAAACTATCACCCTCACCCCGTCCTTGAGAGGGCTCTGGATGCCTTGTTCATCATTCATGCCGATCACGAGGTCAACTGTTCCACAGCAACGGTTCTGCAAGTTGGCAGCTCCTTAGTTGACCCTTACAGCGTGGTGGCCGCCGGTTGCGCGGCACTGTATGGGCCCTCTCACGGAGGCGCCTCCGAGAGTGCCATCCGCATGCTTATGGAGATTGGATCTCCTGAGAACGTGCCTGAATTCATGAAGAAGGTCGAGAAGCGCGAGAGGGTCCTGGTCGGGTTCGGTCACCGTGTCTACAAGAACGTGGACCCCCGATCCACCGCTATCCGTGAGCTTGCTGAAGAAGTTTTCAAGGTCACGGGTCGCAACCAGCTCCTTGACACTGCCCTGACGCTGGCCAAGTATGCTAGAGAGAGCGAGTTTATGCGCAGCCGTAACCTGTATCCCAACGTCGACTTCTACTCAGGTCTTATTTACCAAGCTATGGGCTTTCCCCTTGAGTAAGTAACCTCTTGGCTCACAGAAAAATTCTCTGTAACTTGGTACGCTAACATGTTCCTCTTCGCAGCTTCTACCCCGTTCTTTTCGCAGTCCCACGATGCGTCGGTTGGCTCGCTCACTGGAGACAGCAGATGCTGATTCCCTCGGGAGTGAAGATCTGGCGCCCCCGTCAGCTCTACATTGGATCTGGGGAGCGCGATTATGTTGAAGTGCAGGACAGGAAGCAAAAGTCAGACGCGTCTGTCTTTGATGGCCCTACGCAAGTCGGACACGGAGGTGACAGCAAGCGGAACCAGCTTGCAACTTACGGGGATGCCAATGGGGCCGTCGTCAAGTCGAAGCTGTAAGATCGGATTACTCATGTGTTTTTTAAGAAGATTCTGCATAGCGGTTTTGTAACGGTATCGTGTTATTCGAGTCTGAAGAACAATTTCTCCACTTAACGTATCAGATGGCACCAGTTAATTTCTCATGCCGCGATCAACAGTTTTCTTGTCCCGGCTGTTGATCACGCCTCATTTTGAGCTCCAACCTTGCATACCGAGGCATTCATTTCAATCGGTCAGTAAACTAAATCGATTCAGGCGAGCATGCCGGCGAAAATGGAGAGCTATTTCAACTAGAAGACGCCTGAAAATACCATCTCATGAACAAAGTGTTCTATGCTTGGGTCCATGAAATTGTGTGAAATTCGATTAATGTACTCTTTTAATTCTACAGCCTCTTCGCCGTTCAGTGAGTCTACTCCAGTTGGCCGTACCATCCGGGCGTCGTTACGAAGCAAAATAGGAAAAATTTATAAACCTGCGCCGCCAAAAGATTATTCCTCTACCTGACCAATGACCTTAAACTCAAACTTGGTGTTCTCCCATCCTTCGCGGCGGCGCATCACCACCGGCATATCGTCTCCCAACTTTTCCGGCTTCAGCGCGCCGGCAATGATGCTCGGCTGCGCCATCTCAGGCACCTCGACGACTCCGCCCTCGGGCGTGGTGATGTCAAACGCCAGCACGAAGGCGGCCGTCACACCCAGGATCTCGGCAAAGGCAAAGTTGCGGCCTGGGCAGAGGTGCTTGCCACCGCCAAAGGGCATGTAGGCGTTGCGCTTGGCCTTCTCGACCTGGGCCTGGTTCAAGAGCTTCTGCTGGCGGTTCGTGAAGCGATCGGCCGTGAAGTCTGCCGCGTCGATGCCCCAGGTATCCTCAAGACGGTGCGAAACACCAGCGGGGATTTGGACGTCGCCGCCCTCCTTGAGGAGGTACTGGCCGCCCTTGCCGTCGGAGATCACCGTGTCCTTGGCCACTTTGCGGACGCACAGGGCGTGGTTGGAGAGGCGCATAGACTCGCGGTAACAGCTGACTAGGAGCGGGCACTCTTCATCGAACTTTGTGATGTTGATGCTGGCAACGTCGCTGCCAGCCAGGCGCTCCACCATCTGTGCAGCTTCCGCCCTGACGCTTTCAAGAATCTCAGGGCGTGAGTAGATGTTCATGAGGAGCCAGAAGGTGGTTGGGATGGTGTTGGAAGTGGCGAGCTGCACCAAACTGGCCTCGAAACGGGCGATTTGGTGGTCTGGGAGACCCCATTTGCGGAGAACGGCGGCGCGAGCACGGGTCACAGCAGCAGCGCTGTCGTCAAGATCGCTCTTGGTCTCGTAGTATTCACGGAGGGCATCCTGGAGGATCTCACGGGACTGAAGGGCCTCGGTGTTGGTAATGGAGTGGTAGGGGATCAGCATCATGCTGGGAATCGCCGCCTCCCAAACCCTGGCAATCAATTAGCAGCTTTCATCCCCTCGGACTTTGCGAAGAATGGGACGTACCACATGTGGTGGCTGAGGCTCGAGTTCTTGAGGAAAGGGTTAGCATCTCCCAGCAATGCTGTTGTGGTGGCCAGAGTGATCATCTCTCGAAGATAGTAGTAAAAGTTCTTCATCTCAATAGGCTTCTCGCCTGCAACTTCTTCCAGCCTTGTTGAGAGGTAGTTGAGAGCCTTGGCATTCATGCGGTGCAGGTGATCTCCCCGAACCGACCAATGTAGGGCATCGAAGAATTCTGGAACTACTGAAGGGCGCTCGGGTGTGTCGCGAAAGATGTTGTAGTATCTATCATCCATACCAAGCATCTTTTGTACAAACTCGACCGCAAACGGCTCGAATGTGAGGGTCTTTTGGCGAAGGGACGTCGACACAAGTGCTGGATCCCAGATGGTGTAGACCTTGCCTCCTAGGAAGGGCAAAGTCGCAATTGGTAGCCCAGATCGCTTGCTGTGACCGGTTCAGCCTGCGTTTATTCCCTTGAACATGATGCATATCCATCCTATAGCCAACTTACCGTAGCCACATGTAGTAAGACGACTGATTCCACATCATACCAATGATGTGTCCAATGCCGGGGATCCAAGGAAGGAGGAGCTTGGGCTCCCTAGCATCAACATCGGGGATGGATCGCTTGAACAGGTACGTCATGAGAAGAACCGCGACGGTCGAAAGCACGTAGCGAGTGGGCGACTGTTGAATGTCCGCGAGGGCGGCGGCCACGATGCCCTCTGGAACTGTTGTCGTGACATTGGCGCCATTCGCCGCTGCCGACATTGGAAAATCAACGGATGCCATGACTGCTGAGTGTTTAAGACCTCAACGCAGCCGATTCTTGAATTTCTTGGCCTAAGCGAAATGGAAGAGCAGGTGCTGGACTCTTATTACAACCATCCTCCGCGTTTAGAAGGACTGCCTCCAGATGACACAACGTTTTATCAAATTCAACAGACAACTTATCACCGGTTTTCATTTCAAAAGTGCTCGTGCGTACGTTATGGATCGCTACAAGTTGCCCTGGCTGACCTATGACCACCCATGACCAAGATCCGTCCACGAGCGGATTTGCTCCGGGCTAAGAATTCAGTAGTCGAAGAAGATGACAAGATGCCCTGTATTGAGCCAGATTCAAACGCACTGTGATCTACCACAGAGTGGTTCGTCCAGCCTCATAATCTGTATGAGGGCCGGTCGGTAACGGCCTGATCGGCTTGATAGATCTGTGAGGGTAGCATGGTGTAAGACGTGGCCTCAGCGTCATGCACTTTGCCGGGAGGGTGTACCGCGCGCATCCGAAGATTTTCGGAGCCACCTAGCCACTGTTTGCGAGAGCAGATAAGCCTTGTCCTTCCACGAGGTCCAGGAGATCTGCGGCCGCTCAGATTCTGCTCGAAATAGGTTGCGAGACACATGGCTTTGGGGGCGGATAGGGCCCGACTAAAGACGGAACCCACAAGGAGCCGGGCCACTGCCGAGCTGATCTCTTAGTCTTGGATTCGCACCCAAAGCGACCAATCAACTGTCTAGATTTGCCAGATCTCAGCATTTGCCAATTCCGATGATGTCGCCTTGTACACTAAAGTCGACGCGAGTTCCGTGGAAGTAGTTCCCTGTGCATTGAAGCAATCCCACCACACCACCACGTTTGTTGACGCAGATAATTCATTTAAGACGGCATCGACCACCCCAGAGCATTTCATCCCGCGTTTGCCATCCATGTGGCGGCTTCTCTGATAGCACAAAAACTGCACTTTCGTTGCCACCGCTGCCCAGTGGGAGCCGATCAGCGGATGAAGCACCGATGACTGCCTGGTGGTTACGGCCGGATGCGCAAGCCATCGCAGGACAAAAGGAAGTAGCACGACTTGCGCGCCCGTTGAAGCGCATTCACCCCCTCCTTGAGCAGCCGGCTGGTGGCAGAAGGATGTTTCAGCCAGTAGGAGCCGGAAAGTCTGCCTCTAGACTGGTGGTGGTCTGCAACTTTTGACGAGGCGAGAAGATCGGAACCCGGTCAGAGATGAAGAAACTTTTCAGCTCCGTGGGTTTGTCAATAATCGTTGCTTTTTTTCCCTTCGTCTTCGGTCTTACTGACCCTCCTCGGTCAAGATTTGATGGCCAACACACTTGAGCAAAACTACGCGAGGCATCTTGGCATCGCACGGCTTGTCACCTGAAGGATTATTGAAAGCAGTGTAACCGGTAAACTTGGACATCACGTCTGGAGAACAGGGATCATCCCCGAGTTCGAACCTTTACTTTGAAAACGCCGGGGAACATCGCCCGTGCCTTGCCGAAAGATAGGGCTCTGCTCTGGAGGGGCCATTGGCCAACGCAAGGTCTAGCCTACCGTCCAAGTTGGTGGGGGAATAGTTGCAACCCAAACTCCCTTGCGAGCACCCGCAGCATTGCCACAGACGTGCTGAAGAGCTGGGTGGGCAATATCTGCCGACCTGCGGCTCGAAAACGGTTGCCCCGATGGCTCAGCGGCAACAAGCGGCCACGCCGTGGCTTGCAACGCATGATGGACATGCGCGCAATCATTTCTAGTCGCATCTCCTCCCCCCTCGGCAAGCAGAGGTGCATGGAACGGGTGATCCGCCATTCGCTGAGCGGTGGTTGCGTCAAAAACGATCGGGAAGTACAGTAGCCCTTTGTTGCCGCTGCGTGCCCGTTGGGTCGTAACTGTGACCCGCAGCCACAGTTCGCTCCAGGCAAGCACCCGTCGGAAATGCACCTTCAGACCAGATGGGGGCTGCATGTGTTACTTTAGCCGCCTCGAGGGGCAAGCATCGTTGGTGACGCCGGGTGCCGACCAACAATGGAGCTGCATGGAGGCTTGCAGGCTGGGGCCAGCCATTCCGTGGGTTCCCGCTCGCACCTCAGCCATCAGACCCGGTGGGCTCCAGGGGTGTTGGTGGTCGCGGGGAGGAAAGCAAAGACGTAAAGATGTTGAAGGGGGGAAGTGAGGAGAAATCTAGGCCAAGCCAACGTCACCGAATCGTCAATTCTGCTCGCCCAGACTATTTTGGTTGCGACAAAAGCTCATCCCAACATGGCGGCCTAATAACGGCGAAGCAAGGGAAGCATCACGGAGGTTTCTCAACATGCCAACGGCTTCAGAAAGAAAAGAAAAAAAAACCGCCGAGTGTCTCATTTTACTCGTGGCCTTAGCATAGTGGTGCCTCACGAAACCCGGCTGCAGCTGCCGAAACATTAAGCTTGTTCCCTCTGAACAAGGCGCCCTAGCGTATCGCTGGCATACATCAGGATGATGCATGGTTGCTCCAGGTGTCGGTTTGTTGCATGCGAGTTGTCATTGCGCGCGGCGGGTAGCCCACGCGTGGACACATTCGGAAGTTCCGAGTGGCCCTCTGCTCTGGTCCATCCAATCTGGAGCCGAGGCGCTTATTACTCACTCACGCACAGAGATCAAAGGAGCAAAGATCTGGATTTGTTTGTTGCGGCACAACTCCTTTGGGAGGGTGAGCATCACTCCGAACTCAATTGGCTCTATGATGTCTGGCTAGGTCCACAGCTACACGGCTGTCTGCTTTCTTGCTTAATATGTTGTATTAAGATGCCATCACGATGGCGATTGAATCACTCCAGCCGTATGCCGCTCCGTTAAATCTGATTGCTGGCTTATCTGCTGCACCCTTCATCCCAGGGAGGGCTTCGATACCACCTTAACGTATCAGTTGTGTAAGTTGAATCAGGCCTCTAGGACCCCCAATTCTTTCCCGTCTCCACACCATCAGTTCCGTCCCCATCTTTCCTTCGAGGGTGACGCGGCACCGTGCAGCAAGTCTGCTTTGTCTTTCACGGCTGTCATTGGCTCATCCTTGCAGCGATACGAAATATTGTGGTGGATGTCGGCTGGCACTCGAGGCTGGCTGTTCGGATGCAACACGATGTAAGAGGTTACGATCACCGATGTGGGATTGACCGGTCGTGCGTTCAGGATGGAGAAAAAAAGAAGGAAAGAAAAAGAAAAAAAGGAACTTGAGTGACATGACCAGGCATGCAAGTAGCCAGTAGGCGGTGTTTTTATTATATTTTATTTTTCCTCTTCCCTGTCAGGCCATCGATCTTGTCCCAGCCTGATGCGAGGATGGAATGATAGTCTTCAAGGGACCCGAGTCCATGCCGGCTTATTCATATTCATGGCACCCCCCTTCTCCGTCGCTTATGCAACCCACGATCAACTTCAGTAACAATATCGAAAAGAAGCAAAACGATATCTGCAATTTCTCCAGCCAAGGCTCGGCGGTAATGCACCCGGGGGCTGGCGAGAGGAAACCCGGGGAGCTTGTAGTTACGGGGCGCTCATTGGCTACAGTAACGACGGCGGCGAGGCGTTGGCCGTGTGTAAGTAAGTCTCTTGTAGATAGATATGCAGGACTCTGTACGACACCATTTTAATGTAGCCATGTAGCCGGAACATGTGTAGTGACCACAGCCCTGCAACTGTCCTTGAGGGTTGGACAATCACTCCCCTTCGGAACCAGGACATGGACGGCTGGTGGCATGCTGGTATTTCCGTCGAGGTCAAGCGCACAACAACCCGACGAATGTCTCCGCAGGGACTTCCTTGACCGGATCTCAAGTTGCGGTACATGTAAGTCAGTCTCCTTACGTGATTTGGCTACTTTGCAGGGTGCCCGGTTAATACCTTGTCTCACACACGAGGTACAATCACGCACGCATGCTCGCTCTCCTCAATCTACAACGAATGTTTGCTTCCCGTGGGAAAAATTGCAGCCAGAGGCGGTCTGGAGGGGGTGCCATGGCCTCCTCCTCTTTTGGATGCGGCTGCCCGCCGACACCAAGAAGCTGACACAAACATCAGCTCCTTTTACTTAAATACCTTGACAAAGGCCAGCGACCGGGCGACCAAATGCCCTCTTCAGCCTCGCACGTCTCCGCATCTTGGCCTGCTCGCCTCTTGTCTACTAAGTTGGTTTCATACTAGACTAGACAGCCCTTATTCTTTATTTTTCCCGCTTCGCCTTCTTTCTTGGATTTGATTGATTGCGGCCATGGCCACGTCAAGCGAGTTGGGCCCCTCTCCCGCTGATACCCCTGGCGCCGGCCATTGCGCCGAGCCTAGTCGGCACGTCCCCTTGCACAACGCCGTCTGCGTCCTCTGTCGATATCCGATCTGGAATGGTGACAAGATCGCTGCCGGTAAGTTTTCCAGCGTGCTCATCAGGCCTAGTTCTAGATCTCGTCTGATCGCGTCCTACAAGTCATTGGCAAGGGTGAAGCGTTCAGCTATTCCGCTTTTACCCTCGGCTTCAGCTTCCCCGAATATGATGCACACCCCTTCCAGAGCACCAAAGTCTACCAGAAAGACTTGACAGCTGTCGGGAGGCTATGTCGTCTTCGTCCTTGTAGCGTCTGCCCTAGGGATGAAGATGGAGCTCTGTATCATATCGACTGCTATCAAGTCATTTCCCGACAATTCAAACCCCTGCGGTTATGGGAAATCTGGACAATCGCCAGATGGTCTCAGCCGTTTCCAAACTCCCAATATCTTGCCTGGTCCAGCCTTTGCTCAGGTTTCCCCAGCAATGTTGGGCCCAAGTTGGATAGTCTGGCGTCTTCAGTTTCCATGTTACCCGAGGAGCTTCGAGACAATATCATCCAACGTTGCCGTCCGGGGTTGTACTTGAGGCTACTCATGGCATTGCATCGACGTGGCTTTTACAGTTCCTTGACCGACGAAGCCCACGTCGAGCGGGAGTTGTCCTTCTCGGATGTCGTTTCCTGGAGCCGAGCAGATGGGCTCAACCTCGGCCACGCTACCCATGATTGGGTGCGAATACGGCTTGATGACTTTGGTGTAGTGCGTTTGAGAGCGCACGACAACAGAGTCGACAAGACAATCCCGGATCTCGCCAACAACCTGCGCTACATGGTAGAGAAGACGGAATCATTAAAGGACTCCTGCATCCAAATTAGGGTAAGTCCATGTACCTAGAATCGGGGGGGTCCATGTTAACTTCCAATCAGGGACGATATCTACGCATCAGAGCTGCCAGCACTCTCCGAATTTGGGAATCTCCACGACCCTCAATTCCTGAAGCATCATGGTACGATAAAGATAAGACAGCTCCGCCAGTCTTTGTCCGCTCGATCTTCTTGAGAGGCCTCACAGGAATCACGGCATTTTGTCGAAAAGGCAAAATGCATTGGATACACCCTCACTATGCGGGCGAGGAAGAGATAGATGCGCCGCTGCCCGCCCAGGATAATTTCCATCCTTCTGAGAGAGCGACCTACACTCCAATCTTCTACCCGTTGTTGCCCGATGAAGAGATCGAGTCCATATGGGTTCGCTACCGCGGATTCCGAGGTACCCGAGACGAAGTTACCCTCATTGTGAGTTTGTTGAGAAAGAGTCAAATCGTAACAAGCCCAGTGCTAATAGCAAGAAGCTCGTCACAAATTTCGGTCGCCCCTTGATGATGGGCAAATACGAGCATCCGTCGCACGCTGGCGTTGCCTTCGCTCCCGTGCAACTCAACGTGGGGAAACATCTCCTGCTACCCTGCCACAATCCGACCTATTCGGACCAAAACTTTGCAGTCCTTAAAATGCGCCCACCCAAAGGTGGAGGAGGCATGATGATGGTTCCCCAAAACTTAACCAGGGCGCTACTATCCCCACTGGACGTCAGCATTATCCTCCATCTATCCGTAGCACCTTTCGCCAACATCAAGGGGCTAAGATTTTTCTACAAGTCCCGACCGGATGCGGCCGAGAACCAATGCGTCGGGATCATCATTGAATATTATGATACTGCCTTTGAGGCGGTTGGTAGCTGCTACGGATGGGCGGAGAGCAAGGTAGTGTCCGAGCCGGTCAAGCTGCAAGCGTACCGCGAGGAGAATTGCATGAACATACGATACAGTCCGGCGCCGGTCTGGGGCGTCGAGGTTTTGGACAATGTGACGCACCACATAGAGCCTGGCGACACGCTGTTGTGGTGGTTTGACGATCGAGGCTTGCAGATGGTCGAGTCGGAAGTGAGAGCGCATGCGCATTGACGACTTCGGTCCTTGCTCGTCAACTTGCTTTAGGAGCCCGGCGATTGTGAATTTATATTTTGTATAAAAAGTTTGTTTGTGTCTAGATAGTCTACAGTACGTGTATATTCTACATATTTCACCGGCTGAATCGCAGCTTTACAATGAAGGTGACTTCGTCTACAGGCTTCGTCCTGTACCAGATACCAGCAGCACTACGCTGCCCAGTTGTCTTCGGACGTCTTCCTTGTTCACGTCGTGGGTATCCTCGACCTCTCCCCACTGCTCGGTCTGCCAGTCAACCTCGAGATTAGTTGCCTTGGCAGCCCTTTCGACACCAAACGTCTCGCCCTCGTTCAGGTGTCCGGCAGCCACAGGACCTTCGCTCCACTCCGTCACAAATCGTGCTGCCGCGACGAGACTCTTGCCAGCTAGAACAGCTCGCTCCAAACCAGCAATCTCCCATGCGTTCAGGCCGCTGATCCAGCCCTGCACCACTTCCCGAACGCCCTCAGACTGCTTCTTGGGGACAATCGAGTGGCCATCCAGAACAGGCTCGATCTGAATGCCAGGCCAGATGTGTGTGGTCATGAAGGATACGATCTCGTCCGCGGTGCGCTTTTGCACGTCGCGCAGCGATTCGCCAGCCTCGTTCTTAAGGTCGGTCTCGCTAGCTGGAGGCGCCCAGCACAAGAGCGAGTCGGTATCAAGGTATCGTAGTACTGTAGTGGCGATGGTAGTGCGGATCTTGGCTGAAGCAGGCGTGTCCGCCGCGTCGTCCGCTTGGATGTCGAGGGCTCGGCAGACGAGGCTGGTAAGGGGGATGAGGTGCTGTCTGGTGGCCTGTTGTGCGGAAGTGAGAAGATCCCATTCGAGAGCCAGCGCAGTCGCCAGATTGGGCTTTGACAGTGGGAGACGGACGATCTCTTTCGTCTGCGGGTGCCTCAATGGCCGTGTGTCGAGGTGGACTTGCAGAGCGCCTGGGAGCGACAAATTAGTATTTGAAGGCAGTCTATTCATCCCTAATGATGGATGAAATGCGTAGACATACCATCAACCTCAGCCACGGTCACATCCTTCCAGAATCGCTTCTTCAATCCAACGGACTTGGCTCCCTTTGCTGACCGAATCTCCTTGGCGTTCTTGAGCATCTCCGCCTGCCTCCTCCGGCGCTGGACGCGCTCGTGCAGCGCGCCGGCCGCAGGCATGGGCGGCTCAGGCGGCGGGCCGGTGCCAACAATGGGAGCGACATTGGCGCTTCGCAAAACGGTCGAGTGGATGAGGCGAGCTGAAGGCGGTGGGCAGGGCAGGCGAGGCCGCACCCGCAGGGCTAATCTTGCGGTAGACTCCATGGCGAGCGCAGGGCAATGGGGGCTCTCGCGGGATTAGGAGGTATGATGTTGTGGTAAAGGAAGTACTCGAGATGATTTGAAGATAAAAAAAATGATGTCAGTCCGGGGCAAAGGGTCCGTGTCGTCGGTCAATCAGATGGGACTTTTCGAGTTACAGCGACCTTCACCGAAAGTCTCACCTCGAAGGTAGAAATTGTGGGTAATTGTGCCAAAGGTACAAAGTACCATCCAGGTGTCTATTTTGGGCCGCAGCCTGGCAGTAAGAGGTACCTGGGGACAGCCTCAATTGGTGAACACCCACCCTGGCCGAAGCTATCACAAAGATTCCCAGTCATTGCTTTGCTTTAAACTCATAGAACCTAATGCTCGTCCCTCCTTTCGATGCTCGATCAGCACTTGGCCTATTGAATTGAGCTAGAAAGTCCCTTGACTGGCCAAGTTCTTTGTACCTCGAATCAGGGAGCTTGGTGGGGTGAAAGCTTGCTATCACGTGATTTCACCCAATCCATCCCTGAGCCAAGTGTCAACGTGGTGATATTCACCCCCATGAATAGGGTCTCGCCATAGAACCACGACACCCGCAACATCCTCCCCAAACCAGTTGCCCAACATGAGCTACGGCAAGAAGGATGAGGACGCGGATACGGGCCTGGTCAAGGTGGACCGGACCCAGGTCTTCCAAGAAGGTTGGTGTGCATCAATTGTCTGCGAGTCCCTCCCCCTCTGACCGTAACTAACTGGCGGCCAGCACGACTGTTCAACAACTCCCCCATTCAGCCTCGCCAATGCCGAATTCTCTTGACCAAGATCGCATTGCTTCTTTACACCGGAGAGAACTTTCCTACAAACGAAGCAACCACCCTCTTCTTCGGTATCTCCAAGCTCTTCCAAAACAAGGATGCCAGCCTTCGCCAGATGGTCCACCTTGTTATCAAGGAGCTGGCCAACTCCGCCGAGGACATTATCATGGTGACCAGCACTATTATGAAAGATACCGGCGGTGGCAGCGATGCGATTTACCGACCCAATGCGATCCGAGCTCTGTGCCGCATCATCGACGTGCGCTAGCCCTACTCCAAGCGAGCTCCTGAAGCTCATTGCTGACATTCGAGCAGGCCACCACCGTCCAATCGATCGAACGTGTGATGAAGACAGCAATTGTGGATAAGAACCCCTCAGTATCATCCGCTGCCCTGGTTTCTTCCTACCATCTCCTGCCCATCGCCAGAGATGTTGTCCGACGATGGCAAAGCGAGACTCAGGAGGCTGCTGCCTCTACCAAGTCGGGCGGCGGCTTCTCTCTGGGCTTCTCCACCTCTGGAAGCCAGATCCCCATCAACAACTCTACGATGACACAGTACCACGCCATCGGATTGCTATACCAAATGCGAATGCACGACCGCATGGCCCTTGTCAAGATGGTTCAACAGTTTGGAGCTGCAGGAGCTGTCAAGAGCCCCGCTGCCCTGGTCATGCTTGTTCGGCTTGCGGCTCAGTTGGCAGAGGATGACCCTTCGTTGAGGAAGCCAATGATGCAGCTCTTGGACGGCTGGCTGCGCCACAAGAGCGAGATGGTCAACTTTGAGGCTGCCAAGGCCATTTGCGACATGCGAGACGTTACCGACGCCGAAGTTACCCAAGCCGTCCACGTCCTTCAGCTGTTCCTGACATCGCCTCGAGCCGTTACCAAGTTCGCTGCACTCCGAATCCTGCACAGCTTTGCCTCCTTCAAGCCCAGCGCCGTCAGCGTCTGCAACCCCGATATCGAACTCCTGATCTCCAACAGCAACCGCTCCATCGCTACCTTCGCCATCACCACCCTCCTCAAGACTGGTACCGAGTCCAGCGTTGACCGCTTGATGAAGCAAATCTCAGGCTTCATGTCAGAAATTACAGACGAGTTCAAGATCACCATTGTGGAAGCCATCCGCACTCTTTGCCTCAAGTTCCCCAGCAAGCAGGCTGGCATGCTCACTTTCCTGAGCGGCATCCTCCGCGATGAGGGTGGCTACGATTTCAAGCGCGCTGTTGTGGAGAGCATGTTCGACTTGATCAAGTTCGTCCCGGATTCCAAGGAGGAGGCGCTCGCACACCTTTGCGAGTTCATCGAGGATTGCGAGTTTACGAAGCTCGCTGTTCGCATCATCCATCTCATTGGTCTGGAGGGACCCAAGACCTCACAGCCAACCAAGTACATTCGGTACATCTACAACCGTGTGGTCCTTGAGAATGCCATCGTCCGTGCCGCCGCCGTTACCGCTCTGGCCAAGTTCGGCGTTGGACAAAAGGATGCCGACGTCAAGAGCAGTGTTCGTGTGCTTCTCACACGTTGCTTGGATGATGTCGATGACGAGGTTCGGGATCGTGCTGCTCTCAACCTGAAGCTCATGAATGAGGAGGATGATGACATGGCCGAGAACTTTGTTAAGAATGGTAAGAGAATCAACTCCTTGACCACATTGACGCTGCTGACAGTGTACCAGAAAACATGTTCTCGTTGCCGTACTTTGAGCACCAGCTTGTCATGTACGTGTCTTCCGATGACAAGTCGACATTCAGCGATCCCTTCGATATCTCCAAGATTCCCGTGGTTACTCGCGAGCAGGCCGATGCAGAGGATCGCACCAAGAAGCTCACAGCCACGGCTCCTACTATCAAACCTCCTAAGGTTGGCGCAGCTAAGCCTGCGGCTACTGGCGCCGAGGCTGCCGCTTCAGCGACTGCTCAGGCCCAGCGTTATGCCCAAGAATTGATGCAGGTCCCTGAAATGAAGGAATTCGGCAGTGTGCTCAAGTCCTCACCAGTTGTGGAGCTTACTGAAGCTGAAACCGAATATGTCGTCACATTGGTGAAGCACATTTTCAAGGAGCACGTGGTATTGCAGTACGAGGTTAAGAACACTCTACCAGATACGGTCTTGGAGAATGTCTCAGTGGTTGCTTCGCCTTCGGACGAAGAAGAGCTGGAAGAAGTATTTATCATCCAAGCCGAAAAGCTGCCCACCGACGAACCCGGAAAGGTCTACGTTGCTTTCCAAAAGGTCAACGGTGAAGCTGCTTTGCCCATCAGCACCTTCTCCAACGTCCTCAAGTTTACCAGCAAGGAAATTGACCCTTCTACCGGCGAGCCAGAGGACACGGGCTACGATGATGAGTATGAGGTTTCAGAGTTCGATCTCACTGGTAGTGATTACATTATTCCGACATTCGCCAGCAACTTCAACCACCTCTGGGAGCAGATTGGCGCTTCAGGAGAAGAAGCAGAGGAAACTCTGCAACTGAGCGGCCTGAAGAGCATCGCAGGTAGGTTTACTAAATGCATTGTGCACAAAGTTGAAACTAACAGCAGACAGACGCTACCGAGCAATTGGCAAAGACTCTGTCGTTGCAACCTTTGGAAGGCACCGATGTTCCCGTCAACCAGAGCACGCATACCCTGAAGCTACTCGGCAAGAGTGTCAACGGCGGAAGAGTAGTGGCAAACGTGCGGATGGCATACTCATCAAAGTCCGGGGTCACGACCAAGATTACTGTCAGGAGCGAGGAAGAAGGTGTCGCAGCGCTAGTCATCGCGTCTGTGGCTTAGAAGTGATGTGGGTAATGAACGGTTTCCTGTCCTAGCCCTAGCGATGATATGGCTGCCCAGCATAACGACGCATTGCTAGTCTTGGAAGTGCCAAGACTGCCGTCGTTGTTCCGTGGAGAGCTCTGATCAGTGTGTAGACCTTCCGTGATGTGAGGCTGGGTAAAAAGCACTGGTTGGCCGACAGGCTTGAGCAGCCGTAAGCCATGTGGCTGCAGCGGGGCAGTGTTGGTTGTAACGGCTTATGACGGGTCGATCAAAAGGGCATATTGCATGTCTTACAGCAGTTTGTTTAGAGAGGTGCAATCATCAGGCGTTGAATTTCTGGCAATTTCTACTTGGACCTTGTATTACTGTGCCGTTGATGTTTCGTGATGCGCAAACTTCTTAAAATCCAATCCTTCACCCCATGGGCTTCACAAGCACAGCTGTGGGCCGACAACACCGTATGCTTCCGTCAGACTTAGAAGTCCTCCAATCTGTAAACATTGTAGGCTGGCTCTTCATATGGGTGCGCTCTAATCAGTCAGTCAGTTTTGGGGACCAGAACAAGCCGGATAATCGCAGAGCCTCTAAGCGAGTCGACATTCCACTCAGTTTAGCTTACTCTTTCAGGGCTGCGACAGCCTTCTGGGCGATGTCGAGGCCCAAACACATCGTCTCGACGCGAACTTCGGGCGTCTGCTCAAGAGCGCCGACGTTGCCAATGTGCGGATTTGCGGCGTCGCCGGGACGGAACTGGCCGGTGCCCGAGGTGGTCCAGCAGCACTCGGTGTAGTTGCCCGGGCCGGGGTAGCGCCCGGCCCCGGCTTTGAAGATGGCGGCCTTGCAAGCGTCCACGGCGGCGGGAGGGGCGTAGAATACGAGGGTGAAGCGTGCCAGGGAAGACGCCATCTTGATGGTTCTTCCAGATGTGAAACTGTCAAAGTGAAGACTAACGGCTTTTGCAGCAGAGATAGAGGGGAAGGAGGAGACGGCGGGCTGTCTGATGATTTGTACGCATTGCCCTGGGTCGATGGCCTACCCTACACTCCATACTCCTCACGGTCTGGAGCAATCACCAATGTTGGTTTGTTTTCCAGAAAATTGATAGTTAAGTGAGAATTCGAGGTATTGAACTAAAGTTATTACAATAGGGGTCAATGGTTTCGTATCTGCCTATGTGCCTGTTCACTTGATTAATGAATCAAGCTGACGCCGACGTGCTTGCTAGCATATCTTCGCACGTATTCTAGGTGAAATGTAAACGTTTGACATCTTACACATGTCTTGTGTTTCGTCACATTGTCAAGCGGGAGTCCTAGCCAATCAAAAATACAAGAAAATCATGATTATCAGACGATTGGGCCTAATACCCTTCAACAATTCTTTCTGGCCAAAGGCAACTGACGTCTCTGCTACCAAACAGGACTAGGCAAATGCAACCGAAATATGCTTGGTGGTGGCTTTAACACTGTCACTGCGGAAAGCTCACAGGAAGACTTGGGGACCCGCTCTGCCGCTCTCTTGTCATTGTGCATGGTTACATCGCGCATGCCAAAACGTCATGACATCTTGTCTGGAAATGGCTCGAAACAGGGCCCTGGTGGATGGATAGTACGAGACAAGCCATCTCAGCCACGAATTTACCACGATGTATCCCTTCTCAGGCGAGGCCAGGCCTCCGGGCAGATTGGCAATTTGCTTACCTTTCAGCAAGGTGCAGTAGGGCTGACGCCTAGAGCTGGGATGCGTCCCATAGGCCACTGGCCATCCCGGAGAATAGCTCCTTTAGCTCTTTTTTTTCTTTTTCTTCTTTTCTTTTTCTTCTTTTCTTTTGCGTTCGTTTGCTGAAGGGCGAGAAGAACTACGAGCTTGCACTTGGGAGGGCAGTGACGGCTTGGGCCAACAAGTGGATTGTAGAGATCCCTGCTATCCCCAACGTGTTTTACAATGTCTTGTCCGATCAATCCACGGCCGTTCAATGCTCGATAGTAGAGCTACCTTGGCTGCTACCCGTGGGCTCCACTGATTGTCGCACTTTAAATGCGCTGACGGAACAGGTACATGCACCGTCCTGGCCAAGTAACCGTTCCGACGGAGCACGACCACGAAGAGGAATCGAGGCGCGTGCTGGCTGATCCCCGCAGATCCCGAGCAGAAGGGCAGAGCATGAACGATCTGCCGGTTGGAGGTTGGTTTTACTTGTTGGTGCAGCGCAATTGATGACGGACTGTGTGAGGTAGACTAGAAGCTGGGAAGTGCGTGCTCGTTTCGAGATACATTCCATTGGGGTCGCGCCGTCGTTGCAGAGCTTAAATGAATGTCAGCGGGTCTGATACAAACGCCGGAAAGGGAGGGACTTTGGGCGCAGGTAGCCTGCCGATGCCTAACGAGCTCGCCAGGTACGTCGACGTCAGGGCCCCTTCTGCTGGGATGATCCGCAAGGGGGCGTCGAGGTTAGAGGTCGCTGCGCCAGCTCTGGCCCCGACTGGAGATACCTCGTAGCCCCAGGGCCCGCCAAGCCCTGTAGGGTACCTGTACCTGTATCTGAGCCTGGGAACGTCAAATCAAGCACCGAAACGCCAAGTCTCCTGTTTCCACATCTTCTCTTTGCGTCCGTCGTCCGCTTTCCTGTATCCTGCACTGCACTGCCTCGATCCCGCCCGCCCTCCTCCTCGCGCGATCGCCTCTCGTCACTCTCCCTTCTCCCCTCCCGCCTTTGAGGGCGAACCCTTGCGTTTGGCAGCCCGCCCCAGTCCAATTATGAACGCCATCCAGCAGAAATGTCGACCCAAGCACCAGGTCCTAGTGCTCAAGTGCTATCCCCGAACCACCAAGGGAGCTGTTGACGTCAAGCCCAACAGCAGCGAGCTAAGCTACCTCCTCTTCTACGCAACCAGCCGCAAGTCCAAGATTCAGAAAATCGGCGCCTTTCTTGAGAAGAAGACCGCGACCGACGTATGGCGCATGCGCATAGGGTACGCCAGCAACCAAACACGCCGGAGCATCCGGTTCCCCCCTCAAAATATGTCTTGGTGTCTCGTGCGGCGTGCATGCTAACCCCGTGGTTTGATAGAAATGTTCAGGTTACCCTGGGCATCCTCCGAGCCCTGCTCGACAAGCTGGGCAAGGATTTTGCACTCATCGCGCCCAATGTCCTCAAGATCCTCGACAGCATCCTGCGGTCCAATGACATAACCATGGTCGAGTCGTCCTTGCCCACGTTTGAGGCCTTTTGCGAACACCACGAAGCGTCCTCCCTCTTCGCCGACCAGACCTACGTGCGCCAATATGAATCCATCATCCGATCGTACGCAGACCTTGCGTCGACCCGCAAATCACCTCCTTCCAAAACTGCAATCAGTCGACCCGTGCAGATGCGCTGGAGGAACGCTGGACTCGAGGCGATCAAGAGCGTGGCCACGTCAGATGCCCTCGCTTCCTTGATTGGCCGGCAAATCGACGTCATTATGCCTGTTATTTTGGAGAATCTCTGGACGGACAATGACGATTTCCTTGAGCTCCTGCTCCAACGCATACAAGTGGAGGAAAAGGTTGATTCGGAGAAGCTTCTGCGCCGTAGGACTAGTGTAGGGACCGTCGCGACTGCTGACACGGCGGGCGAACCGAACCCTGTCGAACTACTTGGAACTGCACTCGATGTGGACAAGCAGGCCCAGGAGGATACGGCAGTCCTTGCGATGCAATGCCTCAAAAGTGTTTTTATCATTCCTAATCGACCGCAGATCCATGCCGCTGCAAGCGCTTTGTTCAGATTCATTTTCGAACGGCTCGGTCAAGGGGAATCTGTGGTTGGGTCATCGAAGAACAATAAATGTGACAGTGGCTGGGCCATCAAGATCCTCAGTTATGTCACGCGCTGGGCTCCTGTTCAGGATCGCTATGTCATACTCGTTGTTACGCTCGATCATCTCACTCGCCTGCCAGTCCAGGCGGAGGGTCTGGAACAACATTTAACCCTCAGCGCGCTCATTGGCTCTCTATTGCGCTCAGATGTCAATCTGGTTGGGCTGAGCATCATGGACGTCCTCCTCGGCTTGGTGAAACAGATTAAGAAGCTGATTCAACTGTCGACCGGGGAAAACCGCAACGGAACCTTGATACAGGAAAAAGCCGAAACCGAGCCAGAAGGATCAGCAGTTCCCCAACGTATGGAATTGATGGCGAGGCTGGAGCAGTGCGTAAGTGACTTGGCTACCCACGTCTACTATGCGGACCAAATTTCGGACATGATTGCAGCCATCCTGGTCCGGTTGAAGCCATCCCGGTCACCTAGTGCCCTGTCTACGCCGCAGGGAGAGAAGCTGGATGGCAACGAGGGCGGACCCAATGCGTCTACCGCTGACCTCAATGACAACCCGGCTCAGAATGAGGTTTATCTCACGTATCACGCTGGGCGTGCCTCTGCCTTGAGATTGGTGAAGGGTATTCTGCTTGTTGCTAGCCCCAAGACCAAAATCACTGGCAACATGGACCTGTCTCGAAACCGAGTGCCGATTCACGTATGGGAAGGCACTCAATGGCTTCTTCGTGATCCAGACGGCCACGTGCGAAAAGCTTACGTTGATGCCCTCCTTACGTGGCTTGACCGTGAGACGACGCCTGCCGATGCAATGGCCAAAACCGAGCAATCGCCGCAACGATCGTCTGTAAGAGGGCCTCGCGAGCTGCAGGCTTCTACAGCGCGACGTGTTGTTTCTGGCGCTTCGAACCGTGACCGATCTCAGCGCGGACGTCGTGCTCAGTTCCTCCCTCTGCTTCACCTGACTATTTACGACAACGCGCTGCAGTACGTCGACAATGACAGTGACATGGTTATTCTCCACCTGCTGCTGACCAAGCTTGTATTCAAGCTTGGCGTCAATGCCGTACGCTACGGAGTTCCCATGATCTACCGGTTACAGGAGGATGTCCTCGAAGTGGAACAGCCCATTCACAAGGTCCGGATTGCCGCGTTGTGCCATGGATACTTCTGGGCTTTGACGGAAGGCTTCGACTTTGACGGATCTGTCGTGGGTCGAGCCATTCACAATGAGATTGTAAGGCGGAGAAACAAGGGTTTCTGGATAGACGGCATTCAAGTGCCAGCGCCTCTGATAGATGCCGTTGGCATCCCAGGCCAAACCCAGTCCCAACCTGATTGGGACAATAGCACACTGGAAAGGGAGGAAATCTTGCCTTTTGACGACCGAGCCACGCTGGTGGAATGCATTGAGACAGGATATCGCGCGCGCCAGCGATCACCACCTGGCAGCCCGGCAGTCTCGCCCGGACGAGCAATGTCGGGGCCGATGTTGGGCTCCACCTTGAGCCATGCCCCTACGATGCCTGACGATGAATTGCCCAATAACCTTAAGGAACAGATGCTAGGCGACTGGTCACGGGAGACGGCGATTGCGGCACTGGCAGCGGAAGGCAAAACAGACTCGTTGAGCGGGTCCAGAAACGGCACTGCCGGTTTGAACGTGAACAGACTTACTGTCCACAGCACTGGAGCAAACGGGAGCAGCCCTGTGCCAGGGTCGCCTCACGGAAGTCATTACAACCTGAGGCCGCACTCGTTCCATGTGCAGGGTGAAAAGGACCGACTTGGTACGGCAAAGCAGCGACACGGTAGCGTCCGGAGCGGAATCTCACCTTCCGCGTCGGTCCCTCGAGGAAAGGCACCCGTCGCATCTGTGGAGCAGCTCAAGATGGTGCTGTCAGGCAACGCCGCTCCGCAAGCGCCGGCCCTTGGTGGGGACGACGACGATAGCGGCGACAGCATGATCAGCTATGAATACCCACCATCTGAGATTAGCTTCATGCCACCCCCACGAACGGGAACGGAGCCGGGAACGGCTTCCGAGGTCCCCAGGAGATCGCTGTCATCGTCGCGGCGAGGCCCGCTCAGCTCCAACCCACCCCACGAGAGCAGACCGGTACACGAGGATGAAGATGGGGCGGACTCTGATGAGGTCCCACCAGTCCCTCCGTTGCCGAACCTGGACTCGTTGCCGAGCAAGATTGGAACCCAAGCCGGGGATGTGTCGGTCCAGGATTATGCGGCGAAACCGGCTAGGAGCAGCAGCAGCCGACGTGGAAGGTCAAGTCTCAAGGCAATGTCACTGCGTTCCCGCGAGGACAGCGGGCGAGGAGTGGACTTGCAGGAGCTGCTCAAGGGCATCGACAGCCACTCTGGCGAAGGGCCATTGGGGAACCTGACGAAGCCGCCATATTAGAAAAAGGAGCGTATCAACACGTGCATACATATATACATGGCGCGTTTATCTAATGGGAGGCGGGTAGGCGTGGAGTGATGCGGCGAATTTATTTTTTTAGTAGAGAAATGAGCGTTCAATGGCCCATGTACCAAAGCTTTTGTGGAGTCTGGAAGGAGTCGCCGGGAATAAGTGCAACGAAACGGCGAGGCAAGGTGTATGTGTATTACTAGTTATAAAGAGAACAGGCACCAATGCAGACAAAGAAGAGAAGAGTTTACGGGACAAACGCCGCCGGGTTGGTACAGTATGGCACGAAAGAATGGGAGTAATCTACGTGCGTGCTTCGGCAGACAAGCAGTTGAATCTGCCAAGCCTTTTATTTTTGTCGGCTCGCGAGGCTGGGCATGATGAGGATGTGAGGAATGGAATTATTGGCCGAGCGTTCCCGCATGCAGCTTGGTTGAAAGAGAGGCCACGATTCAGAGGGAAAATGGCGTTCTTTTAGTGGGCTTGCGGTACAGCAACCCTGTCGTGCCGTGAGGACTTTTGTTCTGCCCCGGATGCTTGTAAGAATGTTTCGATGGGCCCTCGTGGCTGTGAAGGAGAAGAAGCAATTCATCCGAACCTGATGCTACACTATGCTGATCATGGCACGGCACGGCACGGCACGGGGCACTGCTCGTATCACCACGCGCGTGCATCTCGAATGACAGACCACCAATAGCCTGCCCTTTTTTCTTTTTTTTTTTTCTTCCTATTCTTTCTTTTCTTCCTTTTTCTTTTTTCTTTCTTTTTCCTCATTGTCGAAACGAGCCCAAGTGACCGTTTGGGGGAGGGAAGGGGGGAGGGGGGGAATATGGCAAGGCAATGGACGGTGAGAGGAGGCTGTGCTGGAGCAGGCTGGCCCATCCCCGTTTGGGTCGTGGCACCGCCCAGTCGGGAGACCGGCAA
>PXOD01000291.1:0-23115 GCA_003012165.1 Paramyrothecium roridum
GGCATGGCATGGCACGGCATGTATGGCAGGTATGGGGTGGGCATCGTGCCCCAGGAGCCGTAGCCGGTGGGGTCGTTTGCCGCAGGACTTGTACTGTACAGCATGGTGCTGTACCGTCCTCCGGCCATTTGGGGCAAGTCAATTGATGACAGTATATTTCTTCGCCTTGGCACGATGGGACCGTTGGCCCGTGTGATGAGACGAGACGCAGCAGGTTCGTCCGGTAGCCCGTGCCTGAGCACCCTCGCACGCCTCAGCGCATGGGGAGGGCGAGGCACGGTTGGTGTCCGCGAAGGAGTGATGTTGCGCAGAGCGCAAGGACGCGCCATTCGTGAGGGGAGCCGTCCAACCGAAGGGCGCGCAGACAAGGCGTCCCAGGGGGCAGAATGCTCCTGCAAAGCCATGGGCAACGTGAGCTAGGATTCGGGAAAGGGTCCTGTACGCGTGGTAGTAATAAGGTGTTTTTGGCAAGATAATTTTTCCCGGCAATGGTTACACGAGAGAGAGGCACACAGGGATAAGGAAGGGTGTCGTCCTCTGTTCTCGACAGGGCGGAGGTCAGTAAGCCTTGTTGGTCGGGTATCTGTCTCCCCAGCCCGCCTTCCGTGGAGGCATCGGCCGGCGAAGCAGAAATTCTGGTTTCATCCTAATAGAACCCCGGCGTCGGTGGATTGTGAATTGCCAATCGAGTGCGTCGTCTGTAGCTATGGGACTTTGGGGTTCGGGAAGCGGGCGAACATCTTACAAAGGTGCCGTGTTGAACGGTGTTGTGCAAGGTTGGCCGGTCGCGCCATTCACGGGGAGCCACGGAGAACAAAGGGCAAATCCGGGCGTCCGACGGATCGGCCGTGTAACATATACCGGTCCCGCCCGGAACCGAACGGGCTTCAAGGGGAGCCAAGAGACTCTTACTCGGTGGCTCACCAGCTCAGCAGCTCACTGTCTGTGGGGGGGCAGATTTCCACGTCTCCACATCAGGCTCTCCAAGGACGGGATGGGGAGGGGCGTCCCAGGGCGTGGAAAGCCACGGCTCGAACCTTCCTTACGTCCATTGCTGACCCGTGGCAGGGGCAGCTGGGGAAAATCTACAGTGGGTCGATATAAGCTTCGCCCAATGCTGCATTATGAGCCGACAAGAGTAAGTGATTTATGGAGAGAAAAAGGTATAAGAAAGTTATAATTAAAATTGTATTTAAATATTATACAATCAAAGGATTCTCGGGATTTTTTAGAAGGGTTATTTTCTTAGACTATTATTTACAATATTTAAAAATTAAAATATTTATACTCTACTATTACACGAAAATTCTGTCGATTCAGTGTGCTAGGAGTGAGACGGTTGCGCGGGCCTTCTGGGCTGGATTGGGTAAATGGGGGCCGTCTGCCGCGCAATGAGTTTCGATAATAAGCCTCCGCCGCGAAACTGAGGCACACCCTCAAATGGCACAGCCAGTGGGTTGCTCAGTGACACTGAACGTGCCTTTTGCTGTGTAACATGTGCGATGGTGTCTCACTCAAAGCCTCACCTCCCGAGCTTGTGCGCCGTTGTTTAATTGTGCAGCCATCTTTGGCCTGTGGAATGGCCGCCAATATGATCTCGGCGCCGCTACAAGGGGCCAGCACCACTCGGCCTTTACAACCACGTTCCAAAAAAAGGAACAGATGTCCATTTGGTCACCCCAATATTATTAATTTGGGGCCGCGAACAACGTCCATATTTAGATGGCTGCACGCATGGTAGGTCACGTTTCTGTGATGCGTTGGCAGTCCGTGTATAGGGTAGGAGATGGCTCCTGGGGATGCCTGCCCAAACAACGAGACACCTAAGGTAAGGCGCAGTCGATCCCGGACAGGACGAGACAAGGCAGCTGCCACCAGCCCGTCCATGTGAGCGTTGCGACTGGCTGAGGAGGAGCGAATGACAAACCTAACAACTGCCTGCTTGGTACCATAAGGCAACGTCTGAGGCAACAGTGTGCGGTGCCCCTTCAAAGAGGCAAGTTAAGGTACTTGCTTGCCTTGCCTTTTGCTAGGTAGGTGTGCGTCACTTACATCAAACACGTCACCTCCACACGCCGACGCTCATGATCCACGCCTTGACCACGTACCTGTGGCAGCAACACGTTACTGTACCCAAGCAAGGTACTCTGCAACTGACAGCATTGAGCAGCTTATTTTAAGACTCGACGCAGGGCATTTGCGACCACATGGCCAAACACTCGGATCTGCCCCTCCTCCCCAAAAGGCCTGCCCACAACTAACCAACGAGAGGCCCAGTCGCGCACCAGGAGGGGGGCTATCATTACCACTAACAAGACGCCTAGCACTGCCCAAGAGCACGGACAGGCACAGGCACAAGGACCCTTGGCTTGGCCTGACTTGGGGAACTGCCCTTCGTCGACCAAATCGCACCCACGCCAGCTGACCCCACCATATCTGACTTTCTGCAACCCGAATTGCTGGGCATCCACGCACGTTTGCCAAACTGACGACAACCCAACCGTTCCCCCTTCCCCCCCCAAGGCAGCGACTGATACTGTGAACGGCAAAACGGGCGGAACCCAGACCTCAGCGCCACGACACTCGCAATCGCCATTGTCCACCCCTGCCCTCTTCCCCTCAGCGTCACCTCCACGCGTCGCATCTGTGTACAGAGGACAGCAAAGCACGAAGAATCGGTAGGACACGTTGTGCCTCGACGCCAGGCAACCCACCTCCCATTGATATCGACATCGCCGCACCCTTTCGCTGGTATTTCTGCGCCCTGTCCCACCTCTCAAATCGCCCGACGCCAGGGAGATCCCGTTCATCCCGCGAGCCTCAGCGCCTCTCCTTCCCGCACTCTTGGTACCTGCCTTGCTGCGGCCTCTGCCGTCCGCGCACAGATCTTCAGATAGACGAAAGGGCTGCTCCTTTGGATTGACCCTTGCCTTTGGCGCCGACAGGTTTCCTTCGCCTGGGTTTCCCCCACACGCCTCCTGCCCCAGCCTTCATAGACTCTCCGCCTCGACGCGGACTTTTTGGAGCAGAGTATAGCTGAGAGGATCCAAGTGAGAAGATCGATATCACAACCATCGTCCAGCCCCCAAAAGGTTCAAACCAGGGTATTCTAAAAATAAAATCCGCACGCAGGAACTTTCCACGTGGATCCTGTACATTTCTTCGCGCAGCGTACGCGCAGGAAACAACGCGACACGCCAGGATCATCAACCAAGCCAACGTTGGGAAAAGGGCAATATCGCCATCGACGGCAGGCTATCAACTCGGCCATCCCATCTCAAGTGCAGTTCCGGCTCCCTTTGTCTCCACACGATCCTTGCTCTGAAGACACCCCGCGCTTCCTTTTAGAACGGCCCCTACCAACCAGATCACGGCCCAGACAAGCCGTTTGCGGACAACTGAGATCCCGGCGCACAACTACGCCTGTGTGCTAGAACGGTGCAAACCTCCACTCTACTTGCCCTACTTCGGCACTGGGGCCTCGCATCCTAACAGCCGTTACCGCTCTGCCATCCCACCTTCAGGAGCAGCAGTACACGTCGCCGCTGTGATCGCCAATCATGTCGTCCTTCTTCGTCGAACTTTGGGAGTCCATCTTCATTCCCGGTCCCACAACGACCCTTCTCAAGGCCACCAATGTTACCTTTGCCGCTCTGCAGCTTCTCTTGTTCCTCCTTCTCCTCGGAACCTACAGCATTCACTTCTTCATGCTCTCCTTGATTAGCGCCGGCCTCTGGTGGTCCATCAACTGGTTCGCCGTCGAGCTAGCCGCCAGCCAAGAGCGTGAAAGGGCCGAGGCAGCGCTGGCTGCCAGGGAGAAGGCGTCTGCAAGCGGGAACGACAGTGACACCGAGGTCGAGGACCAAATTGTGGGCAGCAAGTCAAAGACTGCTGCAGGTGGCGTCGAGGTCACCGAACCGAGGGGTGAGCTGAAGCAACGAATAGAGCCGCAGTCGAGTGTCAGCACTGAAGACGAGTGGGAGCGGGTTTCGGAGAGCGAAAGGCAGAAGGACAAATAAGCAGTCGACTTGCTACTCTGTGACTGCAGATATAGTATAGTGACATTTTATACCCCATAAACAATCGCGTCACCTTGTTTCTATCGCATACCAGTAATTTTGTTCACGATATCTCCCCCAAAGTCCAGAGCGAGTTTTAACTCTATTACACAGTGTCATTGACATATCAGGACAATCTCACATGTCATGAGTATGAATCATTAGTTATTCGGCTTGCAGTAATGTCTATACGCCGAACACAAGTCAAGCGCCAATGTGGCACGCCGGCTGTCTGATCTCTACAAATATCCAAATTACACAGACAATGCGCTATGCTCGCGAGTCCTATTATTGGTTCACCTTGTATCTAAGTATTACCGTCCATTTCGGCCTCCTCACAAGGCTCTCATCCTCCTAGTAACGATGGACCCAACGATCGAGCTCATGGCGCCTATGAAGAGGCACACTGCGATGGCGTTTGGCCCGCCCGTGCCTGCGTGCTCGTCGGGGTGCGCGTCCGTGGCCAGCTCCGGGCTCTTGCCAGGTTCCAGAATCGCAAAGACAATCATAGATATGAAGGTGCCCACAAACTGCGGCAGCGTCGTGTAGACATTGAGGATGCCGAAATAGATGCCGGAGAGTTCGCCAGTCGAGGAAGTGGCGTTCGCGTCTTCTGACTCATGCTGGGCGGGCACAGACGTGTCGTCGGCGGCGAAGTCGCGAAGCTCCGTGTCCGAGCCCGTTGACAAGCGACGATATGGAGCGGTTGAATGACCGCTGGCGCTAAGCTTGTTCACCTCGACTCCGAGGAAGGCCGTAGGAGCCCACAAAGCAATCGACCATGGTCTAAGTTGTCATTGTCAGTCTTGCGAATTTGTTGCAACACAATCCGTTGGTGCAGGAGCTTACAATCCACAAAGGCATACGAGGATCGTAGCGAACTTGAAACTTGTAGCGAAGGGTGCAAGAGACATAGCAGCAGCGAAGAGCAACTGTCCGAATACCCAGGTCGTGAGTAGGTCTGGTTTTAGCGTGGCAAATCGCTGCAGGTATCCGGTCACGGCCTGTGGAGGGCGCTGCGTGAAGCCTTCATCGTCGGGCGATTTGACAAGCAGGGGCAAAGTGAAGGCCGCGACAAAAGTTACTATAGAGTAAAGGGTCAAAGCGGTACTACCGATGCGACCAATATCGCCCAGGGCATCCTTGGATTTCTCGGCGCCGGCCGGCAGATCGTATCGAAAGTATGTCTCTCCAACCCATGTAGTGCTGTAGAAGAGGAAGGGAAACCAGCCGATCCAAGACCAGAACTGAGCCCAGCAGATGGCCTGTACACGAGGTGGAAGATTGAGCAAAGTTCGGTAAATTTGACGGAAAAGGCCTAGTAGACCATTCTTTTTGGAGGTGCGAGGCGAAACGAGGACTCTCTCGCCCACAGCCCAGCAGGTTAGGGCAGTCGAGCCGATGAGGACCGCGGTGGCAAGAACGGTGAGCTGCTTGAACTGCGTATCACCAAAGGTGGTGCCGAAGATGCTCAGGAGGTCAATGGATCCGCAGGCATACGCTATCATATTGCCAACAGCAGACATACGACTCGCTGATCCAAGAAATGCATGTTAGTCTCGTTGGGCAGTGGCAAATGGGGGACCAGTCTGGACTTACACCATGCGGCCCCTGTTTGTTGCTTGTCGATGGGGAGGGTGTCGACAATGAGACTCCTCGAGCATGACATGACTGGGTTCGCCGATTAGCACGGAAGCCCGGGCTCCATTGCCCAAAGCGGGACAGGTGGATAAGGTGATTGTGGGACATACCGGCATTGATGGCGAAGTCGAGAACGTAGATGGACAAAACAGCCAAGACAATTGTCGGCCGTTTCGCTGCTTCATCGTCTTGGATGACCAGGCCCACAACCTCCCGAGTGAAGCCGAGGACCAGGAGTGTGATGGCCACTATGGCAGCGCCGATAACCATGAGTGGGCGTCTCCGACCCCATCTAGACGTGCTCTCGTCGGCGAGAACGCCCACGATGGGCTGGACAATAAGGCCTGATAGCGGACCGGCGATCCAAACCAGGGACGTGTTGCTCTTCGTTAGGCCCAGATTGAGAAGGTAGGGCGTGCAGTCTGTGATACGCCCACGCAAGGGCGTCGAAATGATCAGCAAGGAGGACCTAATCCGCAAAGAGGCAAGAGACCTGGACTTGGGTTGTGGATCTTGAACTTTGGGGCAAACTGATTTGCTCCCGTTTCGAGGGTGTACTGAAGATTGAACGAGATGGAGGAGGCGTGTGTGGTCTACGAAGGTGGACAGGCTGGACATAGAAAAAGGAGTAACATACAAGTCCCTTCAATAGCCCAGGTGAAACTTTGCATCAATGCCTGTCAGCCGACATGATAAATTTTCAAAGTGGCAAGAGAATGGAGCCAAACAAGTCAGGCAGTATGGAGTCGAGGGCGGGCACACTGTTGGAGGCCATATAGGAGAATGGTGGATGGGACAAAGGCTCCGTAGAAGGAGAGACGGGGACAGAGAGTACACCTACGTGAAGCCGATTGTGCTGAAAGTAAGAAGTATCATCCGCAGAGTCTCGGACCCTCCCTTGATGGAAGGCTGCCCTGCCCAGCTCGCCATGATGGCGTTGATATGCTCTGCTTTCCCACGAAGCCAGGGCGTCACAACAGTCTGGTCCACTCACTGCCTTGGCGTGCTGACCAAGGAGGAGACAGCGAGAGCTGGGGGCGTCGATCTCGAACCAAGGCCGTCGTCGAGGCTACAGCTCGAGCGGGCGGGAGATACAGCTCGGGGAGGTGCTTCGGGTCCGGCTTCGGATTGTGTCGAGTTGGGGGCTGGCCGAAGAGCTTCGAGACAAACGGGAAAACGAGAGCAGTAGGTGGCGTCAAATCTTGTGTCGTTGCGTGTGCTATTTCTGGCTCGGCTCCTGCGATTGAGCGTGCCGGGCACCTGGGAGTGGAGGAGGAGGAGCTGGAGGTGCAGGTGGAGGTGGAGTTGGAGAGCAAGGGGTCGACGCTGCGCTGCTGACGCGATATTGGCCGATGCGACGCGACGAGCACCGGATGTAGGTAGGTTTGGGGCAAGAGGCGAAGGAGCTTGCTGTTGATGATGGTGGTGGTGGTTGTAGTAGTAGTGGTGGTCGATGGAACCCTTCGTAGCCCCCGGCCTCGCAATCTATCTGTTGCCGTGCATCCACCCCTTCACGGGTGGTGAGCCCTATTGCAACGCTGGGAGGATCTGGGGTGGAGGTGGTGATGTAGGAGAGTCCGAGAATGATGTTGAGGATGAGCTTGGCTCGTCGTGCAGTGCAGAGGGCGGATCAGAAGATGTAGTGCGTCATGTACCTCTCGGGCGCCGAGCAGGTATTGGAACGACTTGCAGGGATAGGGGAGCTGCCAGTCAAGCGCCAATAGGCAACCAGCCGGGCGCTCAACGTTGTCATTGAATCCTTGGACTTACTTGCTGAGTAGGAGTTTTACTGAAGTCCTGGAGGGGCATTTCATCCCTCCTCAACGACACGCCGTTGAGCCTGAAGTTCCCACGAGCGTCCTCATGCATTGCCATGACGGTCGCGTGCTGTGTGGATACCTTGGTCTACCCTAGCAGTACTTGGCTTGTGGGCGAGAGGTACTGCAAGGTACGGACGCGGACGGGGACGTGGCCTAACCCAAAGAGTTAAATGGGCAGCGAGTTGCGGGAAGGCCCAGGCCTCTGTTTCTATAAAAAGCATCAGCCCAAGAGCTCAGGCACCTCCTCTGCATACCCTTCCACTCCCACTCCCACTCCCCCTCCCCTCCCCTCCACTCCAACCGAACTTGTCCCCACACAAGCTCTGCTTCAACACCACCTCTCCTCCTTGCCATCGACCACGTGCAGTTTCCTGTTAACTTTGAAACATGCAGCACAAAACAACGCGAAGCCTGCGTCTGCAAGCCCTTGCTTCCCCGGAAGCCAGGCCTCAGACAGAACCTTGCTAGATGTATGCTGGAGGTGCCGGTGTCTTCCCACAGTCGCCCTTCCCGTCATCAGCCATGACCTGCCAATCCTTACCTGCATGATATTTGGTCAAGCAAAGGCTGGAATCCTCATTTGATTAGAACTGGCCTTCGTATTGTTCTGGTAGGTCTTTTGTACCACCATGTCATGTTCATGTTTGTGTTAATGAAGTGCCACTTGTATGTCATCCTTTGTCATTGGCTCGTCTGAACTTATTCCACATCACTTCTATCTTTCTGAAACAGACATAGTAATGGTACGGAAGCGGGTAAAATAGCCCCTTCCCCGTTACTTAACATCCACAGCTGCCTGACCACATCCCTTTCTTCGTCTCTTTCTAGGCACAACATCCTCTCGAGAATTTATCGTAATTGCAGTCGACACCGGCCACCAGCCCCGCCGGTGCCGCCTCCAAAGCCCGCTGCTGTAAAATGCCCAATAGATCGGACGTGTCGCTGAGTCCATCAAACGTTATGTGACGTGCCATATATGCCTGAGTATGAGAAGAAACCTATACTCGTTGCGGGCAGAGGCTGAGGCGAAAGAAGAACAGGGGGAAAAAAGAAAAAAGACAAGAAAAAAAGACCTAAAAACACAACTAGAAGTGAGAAGCAGAGAGAGCAGATATCTTAGAAAAGGCGGATCCTAAGCGGAAGCGCATTTTCAACCTTTCAGTCCGTAGACCTTTGTCCCTTGGATGCGTCACCTCCGTTCCTAAATCATGTGAATAGTTAAAACCGAAGGCTTCCCATGTAGTCCCTTGCACGCCAACGCCAGTCGTTACATAAGATCATCGTTTCTATCATGAGTCGGCCAGCTTTGCAAAATGCTTCGACCAAATCCATCCCACTTGTTCCGCCTCGTCGTCCTGGTTCTTGGCAAGCCAGAGCTCTCCCTTTTCCCCGATGACATCGAATATCTATTGCCCAAATTAGCACTTTGCACCGAATGGCTAGAGCCACGAGTGATTTTTGGCTTACCTCGCCGGCCTGGTAGATCAAGTAAGGATAGCCTGCTTCGTGCTTTGTGGTTGCGATGTTAAACTCGAACAGGGACGCTGCCAACCAAAGCACATTATAGCCATCCGTAGTCGACCAGCGTTCTCGTGACGATGCCCGCGAGGACCGGTGGCTTTCCTCCGGTCCATCTGGTAGAGGCAGTGCTGAATGAAAGAGGCCTGAGAACCTGCGACTCTCGTGCGGCGCGTAAGTTGAACTGTATGCTGTGTTGTTCGAGTCACGGCGGCTTTGAGATGGCAAGTCGGAGCTTTGCCTGGTGGGAGCCCCGGACTCGTAGCTCCAACCTGTGCTTGGCCTCGTAGATGCTGCGCCTGTGCCTGCACCTGCCATCGATCTCGAACTGCTGCCACCCACCTCAGGTGACATTGGAGGAATTGAGCTTGCCACGTTGGACTGTGCTCCTGAATAGTAGTCCTTGTAGTAGTACTGATGAGGGCTTGGAACCCCTCTGGCGTCTATCCCCGGCGACATTGTAAATGAACCACTGCTACGCCTTGCGAAATCCGGAGTCGGGAGGCTGGGCGCAGAGTCCACGTTGAGAGATAGGCCACGGCTACGAGTGTCCAACGCAGATGGCCGGGGCCTTCCCCTCATTATTGACTCATCTCCACTGGCCGTCGATTGGGAAACCCGTCCTTTGTAGTCTGGGCTCAGCATACCGATATTGGCGACTTGCTCTTGGATATAAGGGAAATCCCTCTGAAATGTCGACACGACTTCCTTCAAGTCGGGCATCTCCGCGCAGTCTGGTAAAACGGCCCGCATCTTCTCTTTCCAGATCTTGTACCAATTCGTCTGGATATTAACAAAATTGCTGAGGCATATGTTGCCGATCCTTTCGGTAAGAGACGACAGTTGCGGAAGTTCCTTCTTCAACGTGTCATTCAACGCCTCGTACTGTTCAACAAGCTCCTTCAGTTTGACGTCGACGCTCTTGCCTCCTCGCCTTAGTTGCTCTGCGCGTTCATAGTCGAGTCGGCGTTTTTGTCGCTTTTTCATTGCTAATGATGGATTGCCGTACGCCTTGATCACAAGCTCGAAGGGCTCAATCACGTGCTTCCGGACCTGTGCTAACTGTTTTTTTTTTTTTCAATATCATCACTCTTACGAGTGGCAAAAGATCAAGCAACTTACATGTTCTTCAAGTGCAACCTTCTCCAGGTCTCTGACCGAGATGTTGAATTGGACCCATTTGCTCTCCAGCTCCGGATAGCTGCCAGGCTGTAGCCTCATGACAAGCTCAATCGAGGATAGATACTGGAGGAACTCGCGCACGTATGTTGTGACCTGTCTCGTGTAAAACTCCACATCACGGAGCACAACCTGCAGGCGCAGGTAGTCGTCTCCGAACTTCTCATTAAGCTTTGCATAGATTGGGTCCTCAGCTGGCCGATTATTCGATGTTTGCAGCTTGTCAACTCTTTTGCCGAAGGCTCGAGCAAAACCAGCCTTGACGTCAGATTCCTTGCGTTTTCTGCCAACAATTTGCCCGACCAACTCGAAGTTCTTCTTGGTCTGATTGATTTCGATGATGGCATTCTCGAGAATATCCTTGGCAGAGTTGAGACCCTCCCGATCAGGATGATCTTTGGGGGTGTGTTGAAGTAATGTCATGATGAGGTTCGGATATTTGGTAATCCTTTGCATGGGTTTGATCAACAAAGAATCCAGATCCCAGGCAGCTGTCAAATCTTTCGCAACCTCATTACATTCGTTCAACCAAACTTTCACTGTCGGGTCTTGCTGGATCTGGATGAGCCTCTTTGCGGCTTGATCACTGTTCCGAAGAAAACCTTCGTGTGCCAGCTTCATTTTCTCCATATTGCTCATAAACAACGGCCCAAGAAAAACCTCACGGTCTTTGGAATCGCTGAAATCTGGCGCACTAGCCTGAGAAGATTCTGATAGCATTGAGTCCTCCCTAGAGCCCTTGGAACGCGCGCCTTTTGGGATGTACACTTTTGCCACAGCTTCCTTAAGCTGGGAAAGGAAGCTCGT
Organism: Paramyrothecium roridum; assembly: GCA_003012165.1. Lineage (NCBI taxonomy): Eukaryota > Fungi > Ascomycota > Sordariomycetes > Hypocreales > Stachybotryaceae > Paramyrothecium > Paramyrothecium roridum. The sequence continues at coordinate 11,024 of PXOD01000291.1, forward strand.
GTGGAACTCAATGATCTCGTCCGTGTTCCGGAAAATGAGTTTGACTGTCTTGAGGTCAAGTTTCGGGCAAGCTTCTGCAGTGCCCTTATAAATCTCCTCGACAATGTTCATGTCGCGAACAAACACCGCCTCTGTGTCGACCAGCTCTTTTATGACGTTTCGACGTTGGGTCAGGCGGTGGCGCTCTTTCGTGCTGAGCTCGTCATGTTCCTGGCCTGACGATTTGTCATCGCCATTCATAACAAGTGACTCGCCATTGTAGGGGTCCTTGCTCGCATTAAGTGAATGAGGAAAGGACTGAGAAGTCTCAGTAGTTGATACATAATCGTTGCTTTCTCTCCCTGATTCCACAAGGGTGCTGCCGTTCTGGGATTGCTCGTAAAATGTACTAGATGGTCGTCTTGACTCAGCTGCTGAACTTGGTGCTGGTGTTGGAACGGGCGGCGGTTCGTGTTGCGGTATGGGAATCTTGGCAGAATCGGAAGTGAGATCATCAGCTGATAAGTATGGGATGGAAAACCCAGCGCCCGTGTCTAATTCTGGAAGTTGAGGTTGTCCCAAGTAGGCGGAGGATCGTGTAGAATCGTTAGGAGACCGAAGACTGGAGTAGCTATAGTGCACTTCGTTTGCAGAATGTTCGGTTTCCCGCCCGTTTAGATTTGTTCCATAAATGGTGGCGTGCCCATGAGAGGAATAGTCATAGCTTTGTGGTCTAGATGATGTTGCTGTGTTGGACGGATCCCCACTTCCCACAGACACATCTGTCCATGTTGATTGATGACTCAACCTGGCTCTGGGTGACAAGGGCGACGGCACAGGAAGGTTGTCCGACATGCCAGGGAGAGAACGATCCTTGCGTGCAGACGATTGTAACTCGTCTGCGCTAATGGCATCAATTGAGTCACAGGTAGATGATCGACGTGATGTGAACTTTCCATTATGCTCCTCGGTATCCTCGGTGCATGCATCGGTAGCGGCATCATCACCTTCTCGACCGCCATAACTTTCGTATTCAGGGTCAGATTGGCAATCGGATTCCGGGCGAAGCTCCAATCTTGGGAACGGGAGTCGCTCCGATGTCTCGCCGAGTGTGTTCAAGTCATCTTGAGCAGGCTGGTCCACGGTAATCGTAGGTTCGGGATCACGCTGAGAACCCAATACCAGGCCCAGACCATTTCCAGCCTCATTCATGAAGGATCCTGACATTAAAGGGTCGTCATCGTGAGTAATCCTTGCAGCAGTCGACACTTCTGCTTGTGATGGCACCGTTTCGGAAAAAGTCGAGGAGCCAGGGTCTGGAGAATCCTCGAAAGGATAATGATACTCGGACCTATGCGGTGATTGAGAGGCACCTAATGAGTAGGATTCATGAGAAGACAGGCCGGCCTGTACTGGAAGATCGGTCTGAGGCTCAGTATCGAATTCTGTTATGTCTGATGCTCTGCTAATAGCGGACATGGGGGGTTCATCCACGTCTATCGAAGGACTCAGCGCAGGGAAGCTGCCAGGAACGCCTAACGTCGGCGAGTCAAAATCCTTAATTGTTGCCGAGAGCATTGGCTGCTCTATATCTTCCGAGGGTGGCCCTGTAAGGATTGATGTTGGAGTGTTATCAATGATCTCTTCTGGTGTAGGGGCTGGCGCATCGGGGAGTTCCGATACATTCTCCAGGCTGATTGCTAACCCAGGCTTACCCAAGTCTCTGGACGTTTCTGTAGACTGCTGTTCTGAGGAGATCGGTGCACCTTCTCCGTCAGTCGGTATGCATGCGTCAAGTACAAGCACGGCCGGTGCAGAGGCGCCGATTGTGCCACCACCAACAGCATCTTCACCGGTAATGTCTATCTGTGCCGCAGCCTCAGCCTCGGCCTCAGCCTCTTCCCTTCTCCTATCTTCCGCCTGTTGTTGTGCCTCAAGGACTTGGCTCTCACGAATCGACTTGCTATACGCGAGTCTAATATGCTCGCGGCGCTGTTCGAAATCAATAGGGCCAACCGAGATTTTGCGACGCCGCGACGTGGCCTCACCCGCTCTAGTCGGAGGCCTTGAGGGAGGCTTGTGAGGAGACTTGCCCCTCTCGACAGCTCTCATACGTGAGCTAGCAGTAGTCGCCATAGACACCGGTTGTCGCGGCCGAGAACTCCGTAAGGGCGGTGATAGCTTGGGAGAAGGAGAAGCAACATAGGCCTGGAGTCGAGTGTTGTTCTTTGAAGCGGAATGTTTCGGCTGAGCTGGCTTTCGTGCCTGGTTGGCATGAGTCGGTGTATGAACTTTGGACGTAGGAGTACCAGCACGAGAGGTCCTGCCATGTACATGAGGCCGCTTCAGCGAGGGCGAATTTGAGCGAGTTGACGAGGGGCTCGTGGAACTAGGAGGGCTGTTGAGCTTTCGAACAGATATAGGCAGCTTCGACACGGCCGTGGAGTGGTTTATTTGTGGATGATGCGGCGGTTGAGGGTCGGAATTTTGTACGAAGAAGGATGAGGAATTTAGAGTTGCAACATCGCTGCGGGATCGGGCGTGGTGCTTCGAGGTGCCACTCTGTTGCGCGGGTGGGCTAACGTGATCGCTGGCATCGCGATACCAATGACTTGGCGACGGCGGCTCGAGATCGGCATCCGAAAAGCTGCGGTTATGATTTTTGGGATGTCGTATGTTGGATTCCGAGGTTCTCCTCGAACGTAGACCCTCAATGCCGTGCCCAAGAGCCGTGGCATGGGATTCTTCAGGAAGAACCTCGCCGAAAAGTAATGCAGGAGGGCGGGGAGCGGTCGGGGGAGATGATGGCGGCAATTGAGGTGGAGACATGGGCGGTAGGTTTGTCATGGACTTTGAGGAAATTGAGTTTCCGTTGACAAGCCCTCGCGGTTTGCCAATGCGGCTAGCGAAGGACTGAGGATTGCTGGAGACATTATCCTCAGCGAAAACTCTGGAACGAGATGAATGGGACTGCGACCTGGTGCCCGATTGATGAAGAGGCGAATCGTGCGCATTACCTGCGCGAAGGGTCAAATACGATGCCCCGTTGGAGTTTGTCGCGACAGCATCTCTCTTGACACGCGGAACCCCAGGAGGGCGGGTTGGAGCTCGGGTAACTGTAGACAAGCCAGCCTCCGAATCAAAACGTTTCGTGAGATCTCGGACGCTGGGTTGACCGGCTGGCGATATGGGTTTGACACGTGCTGGCGTGCTCTTTGAATCGAGTGGACTCGAGACGGATCGTTGGTTGCTCAAACGGACGGGGATGCGGTTCGCGGGTAATGTAGGGTTTCGCGAGGAGGTGCCGTCGCCGTTGCCGTTGGTACGCAATGAGGGCCGCGGTACGGACGAGGCCATTGCGATTTCGTCAATGTTGGTTTCGTACGTTGCTCCAAAGTTCCTGTAGAAATCGTCAGGCTTCACCGGGGCTGCCGCATGATGGGCGTCGAGGGCCGCCGAGACGTCAAAGGTCGCGCCTAATTGAGGATGTCCGGGTGAGGCGAAAGAGCGGACGTGACCATTCAGTTCGATGTTGTGGTCGCGTTGTGGATCGTCGAGACGTGAGCGTTCGTGGTGGTGAGGATGCTCGGCAGCATCGACCTCGCTCTGTCGCAGGCCAGTGTCCAGGTCCCTATCCATGGTGGTGGCCTGAGCATTGGTCAGGCTCGTCGGGCGGACTGGCTGGTTGGGGGACTACAGGCCCACGCAGCAAGCATCGATGCGTTGGCGGGAGTTTGACTGGGATAGTGATTGGAAGGCGTTTGGAGTCGTCATTCGAACGAGCCAACCGGGGGGAGGGAGAGAGGCTCTGGGTTGGTCTCTGGGATTGCCGCTGATAGCACCTCGCACACCGGATGCACTTACCACTTTACTTGTTTTCCACTTGCCGGCTACGTTATCCTACCAGTTACCACCCACCCTGGCTTGCTTTACCTTACCTTAAGGTACTGTGCCTTGCCCAGCCTGGGCGAGTCGAATGTACCTGGTTGTGGGCAATGTACCTGACCTCGGGCATGGCGCGCCAGACGATCGCGGGCTAGCGCCCTGCCGCCCTATTGGGACTACCCGATGATCTGTGAGAGATTTGGTCAGGTACTTCAGGTACATGAGGCACCCTTCACCCTGTCCCGATCCAATTTGCTTTTTCCATTGTTGCAGTGACCCCTTGAATGGAGGGGAGAGGAGAGGGGGGGCTTCATTTTCCTAATGTAGTATCTGTTTTAGAATTTTTTATTCTTTCTCTCATTCAACGTCGTGGTTTGCTTCTACTGTTTCCGCCTGCCCTTCGGTTGTGGGATGAAGGAAGAAAATGAGGAGAGGGGCCAAAAAGAAAAGAAAGAAAAAAAGCCAGGCAAAAAAGAAAAGATTTATCACCCGAAGCCAAATATTGTTTACTACAACCATTTTCTCAACCAGACGCTGACTCCTGTCCACTGAAGGCAGACGAGAGACCTCGAGACTCAGGGGCCCCCCTGAAGCGAGATCTTCGTACCCGCCTTCATAGCATCCATCCTTCGCCTTGCCTCGTATGCAAGCTGAACTAAAGAAAATAGTCGGCTTCAAGCGAGGTCGCTTTCTCTTCGCCTGGCCAACTGTTGGCAAGCTAACTTTTCTATTGAGAAAACAACGTTAGGCGGATGTCCTAACCCGAAATTGCAGGCTACTCGCACCACTGAATTCATACCCCAATGATGTGCGGCATGATATTGCCTATCTGGGTATGGTACACATTCTTAGGAAAAAACCCAAAAGCACGCTTGTACACCAACCGATATGCTTCAGGAAAAGGAACTCGGGCAACTTCACACGCCTTGCCTCGCTCAAACTGCCGGCACGGTCGGCTAAGGCTGGAGAGCAAACTCAAGGCCTGCCTACTCCCTTTCTTATTGGCTGGATGTGGCGGTATGGATGAAGAACGATGAGTGGAAAAATCCTGACCATCCGAACGGGCGCATCGGGTCTGACGGGTGGCACGAGATGTGACGTCTGGAAACGCTGGTCCAATCGTTCTTCAATGCAAGTTTGCTCGGTTGCACCGTGGCCAGTCCTTTCGACGCCTTCCCCCCCTTGCTCCGTATGCAACAAGGGACGCCAATGGGAGCCTACCTACCTCATGTCGACGTCGACTGACGCACCATGTCTTGCTTGCTTCTCATAAATGTGCAATAATTGAAGCGCAGCCTCAGCACGTACCCACGAACTCATGCATCTCATCCCCATCTCATACAGTACGGTACGTGATGGCCTTCATGTTTCAACCCTCTTACACGAGGATCAAGCGAACTTGCGGATCTTCAATGCAGATGCCTTCCCTGAACAGAGTCTCATACCAATGCACCCCACACGCATAACGTGCGATGGGGGTCCAAGGGGTGTTGGTTCGCTGTGATCTTCAGGCACACCGTGCGCACCGGATGTACCGACCCGTTGTGACGATGTGCGCTGCTTTGGCACGAGGTCAACCGGCAATGCTAGGTACTGGATCGACGCGGCCCTGACAAACTGAGGCCCTGAGCAAGAAATATGATATGCTCTTGGATTAGACTACGTTTAGCCTTGAACCTGGCTCATGGGTACTAGATTCAGCCAAACCTTGAGGGACCTTGGCCATTAATTTATGTACCTGCTTACAAGAGTGTCTGCGAATCGAAGAATGTGGACTGGCTTGGTGCGGGAGTCAGCCACAAGCAGCCAGCCACAGCCACCTGCCAGAAGGGTACCTGAGCGTGGTACCACAAGCGCCTCTCTTGAGTTTGTCTTATTAGGTACCTTCCTTACCTTAGTTGTTGTGCCTCCTAACAAATCGTCCATTCCTCGTTCCTTGACACGCTGTACTTGTATGACACAAGCTCATTTACCTTATTTCTCCGTCGTGTTTCATCACTTTCGAAGGTTCACTCTGAAACCAGCTGCCGCTATCTGCTACGTGGGTTTCCCTTGATGAAGTGACCTGATATGTGGAGGAATTCATCACTGTAAACGCCGTATGGGGTTTCTCGGACAGTCGCGTCTAGGTCCTATCAGCCGCAACGAATATGGGCCTGGCAATGAAACGAAAAGGCCAACCTAAAGAGGCGCAAAGCATCAAGAAGCCGAGACTTTGCGAGAGCGATTGCCTAGTCAGGCGAGCTCTGTTGGATCAGCACTACCAACGCGTCAACACGCTTCGAGACTATGTCATTTCCCATCTTCCGACGTCCTCGAAGGTCCGCCGCAAGAAGATCATCAGTCTTGGTGAATCGAATACCAATCGTGGGGCCGCCTTGGCTCATCTACTTGATAATGCTCTAGTCTGTACGAGCAAAGTTGTTGATGTCACCGAGACCGTACGCTGGGAGCAGTGGCAGTCTTTCTCTCAGCAATGTGATGATTCCCATGCAACGATAGGGGGAAACACCCCAGCCTTACGGGCATCGCAACGTGATGTTTGTACTCACCAACATCCAATCATTTGCCGCTGGGCTAACAACTTAGATTGTGGATTTTGTCATCTGGCAACTGTTTTCCGAGGTCAAACAAGCGGGTTCCTGGCCTAGGCATCTTCTATGTGATGGCTTTCGCAGAACTGGAGATGAGGATGCCAGGTCTTGTCCTGGAATCCCGGGGATATACAGCTTGCATCCCAATTGGAATGTGAAGACCATTAGGGAGGAACCTTGGCCTCAGTTACTTTCAGTTTTGGGACAGTACGGTGAAAAGCTGATGATCCGTCTGCTGACCGATTGCTCCATTTTCTTGCCAGCAGAGGCGGGCTTTAACAATTTCTATCAGTTGAGTGGTTAGTCAACAGCACAGCCAGAAAAAAATTAGTACCAGGCGCTGACTGAATATCTCAGGTATTCCCATTTCGGAGCTGAACCCCCCAGGAAAGGAGTCCTCGGGTCAAGCGTTACAGTCCGCTCCACGCAAACCGTCAGCTATCACTTTGGTGAGAAGCAGAATTTTCTACGCGAAGCCTGCCTTAAATGCACGAGGCTCTATTCGAAATGGGTTTAAGCACATCCGTAAGGACCGAGTTCGTACTTAAGGAAACTCTTGCTGATATGTGATCTAGATGTCTTGAACCGATGCATGCACGCACATGATTTTAATCAAGACAAAACAACCACCAAAGACAACGAGCGTGACACTGTTGAGCTGCAGAATCGTCTTAACACTTCAAGGCTTATGATGTACATGTTTCCTCGCCAATTCGGACTTCACAACGTGTTCACTTCTAAAGTTGATGCGTTGAAGACGGCTCAAAAGTTCCAAGACTACACGACACGTGAAGATGAACTAAAGCCGGTCTTTCAAGGAGAGATAGCGAGCAAAACTTCACCCAAAACTCCAAAGCGTTTGAGGGGTGTTGTTATGCAATTAGTTGAACGTCTGCGCGTGCTTCATAGTCGTTGTTCTTATACACAACTCCTCAACCACTATTGCCCCTCTCGCTTCGACAAAACCCGCCAAGGACAGTTGAAGAAGCCCCGTATAGGAAAGCGAGGGAGCGCCCAAGGAGTCTCTGCTCTAACTGGACACCAAGAAGGCCCTCACCAACCTTCGAAGTCTCCTAACACGATCTTATCAGTGAATGGACATGCATCAAAAGGCGTGGACGTTGTCGACCTGGCTACTTCTACTGCTGAAGTCTCGGCTTTCTGTCAAGCGGTTCTTTCGACAATTATCCCTAACGATTTTTGGGGGGACGATGACATACAAGCACACAACAAAGCAAAGTTCCTGCGTAAAGTTGACCACTTTGTTAAATTAAGACGCTATGAAACCATGAATTTGTTCGAGATCTCACAGGATTTCAAGGTGAGTTCCTTACATCGTCTAAGGTCACAGTCTTGACTGACTTTGTCCATAGATTACAGCGCTCGAATGGCTCCGAGGGCCTGGTACGGTCGGACAAAAGGCTTGCCGTACAGATACGGAGAAGCGTATAGAGATTTTCCATGAATTCATCTATTTCATCTTCGACTCCCTCTTGATACCTCTCATTCGGACGAACTTTTATGTAACCGAGTCAAACACCCATCGCTACGATATCTTCTTTTTTCGCCACGATGTCTGGAGAAGAATCGCCGAACCTGCAACTAAACTCCTCAAGCAAGAAATGTTTGAAGAAATGAAAGCAGATCAGGCCTTGAGCATTCTGGGATCAAGGAAATTGGGTTATAGCCAGATCCGCTTACTACCAAAGGGCCCAAAGCTACGCCCCATCATGAATCTCCGAAGAAGACAAATGAAGACGTCTCGATCAGGCATTCTCAGTCCAAGCATAAACACGGTATTGGGCCCAGTCCATACGGTTCTTAAGCTAGAAAAGGTGGGTTCTCATCAGTCAGCACCCTTGTTAGTAGCTAATGCGTTTTTGAAGCATAATAATGCGGCAAAGTTAGGCTCTGCAATGTTTTCTGTTAGTGACATCTACGACAAGCTCAAGAACTTCAAAGCCCATGCAGAACCCTTTAACGAACCTCTCTTTTTCGCAAAGATTGACGTTCAAGCTGCTTTCGACAACATTCCTCAGGACCTAGTTACGGAAGTAATGGCCTCTGTTCCTAGTCACGAAAGGTATAGAATCACCAAGCACGCCGAAGTCAAGCCTGGGGAGCCAATGCATCCTGGAGCATCGAATGCTTCCAACAAACCTATACGCCGATGGTATTCCACAGCTTCATGGGGAAATCAACCCAACTCGAACTTTTTGAGGGAGTTGAATGGCCGGCTTGCCGCGAGGAAAAGGAATACACTGTTTGTCAACAGCTCCGTCCAGCAGATGCATGATACCGGGAACCTATTGAAGCTTCTGGACCAACATGTCAGACAGAACATGGTCAAGTTCGGCAAAAAGTACTACCGGCAGAAACTTGGTATCCCGCAAGGTTCCGTTCTATCGTCATTTCTCTGCAACTATTACTATGCAGACCTGGAGACGAAATTCCTAGGCTTTCTCCACTCGCCGGACTGCCTGTTGCTACGTCTTATAGACGACTTCCTTCTGATTACTTGGGATAAATCGAAAGCTGCGAGATTTGTCGAGACAATGCACCAAGACCTGTCAGCGTTTGGCGTCGTTGTGAACGCATCAAAAACCCTAGTCAACTTCAACATGTCCATTGGAGGCCGGGCTGTGCAAAGTATACCCACCGGACATTCCTTTCCGTACTGCGGCACTTTGATTAATTGTCAAACGCTCGAAATCAGCAAGGACCGATCCAAAGAAGCCGGAAACCGTAAGATTCAACGGACCCCACTGTGTTTGAATGTGCTGACGAATCGCAGAAGTCTTCAGCACCCTGACCGTAGATTTTGGCCAGTTCCCTGGCCAAAACTTCCAAAGAAAAATACTCAGTGAGCACTATCTTACAGCTGGCCAATTGAGTGCATAGCTAATCTAATCTAATCTTATAGATGCCTTCAAAATCCAGTCTCATCTGATGTTCTTCGACACGTCGCATAATTCCGTGAGCCGAGCACTGAAGTCTTTGCGCGATGCTTTCACCGAAACAGCCACCAAGATGTGGGCGTACATGCGGTGCTTACCTGTCTCACGACAGCCGTCTAGTGACTTGATCATTCGTATGTCACGACTTCTTGCTTTCTCAATCCTATGATGCACGCTATGTATTTGCCTGGAAGTTAGGACTGACATCAACAGGAACCATCGCCAAAGTCGTCAACGTAGCCTTCCTCCTTCTGACGGGTCAGTCAAGAAAGTCCAGATATCCAAACTACCAGTGCGAAATTCGTAAAACACAGATTACTTCGTAAGTCCAAATGAAAAGTGCTATACCATCACGTGACGGCTCTCTATGTCTATTTGTCTAGATTCCTAACAGATACAGCATCGCCTACGCCGCTTTCTTGGCGGTCATACACAAAAAGCAGACGAGGTATTCGGATGTCATTTCATGGCTGCAAAACGAAACGTTAAAACTTGGCTCGACAGTAGCGCTCCCAATAGTGTGAACGCAGATGCCAAAAGCCGTTAAAGAGATGGACTCCGGCACGCTGAGCGAGGAGCGGAGCGGCCTCATCGCAACATGGCGATGAAATCCGTGGCCTACCATGCTAGCGGTAAAGAAATCGCGGATCCTGGTCGATGAGCGAAAAGCTGCCCGTTCGTCCGCGTCTCCATCACTTGTCCACAAAGAACGAAGGAGTCAATCTCTTCAAATCACCACGCCTCGCTCCCACCATTGCCCACCACGATGAAGTCTAATAAAGTTATACAAGTTCCAACGCAGCCAGTGTTCACCTGGCTGACCGAAACCAAAGAGTCGGAACACGGATACAGGAACGGGGTCCATAAGCCATATGCCGCCTGCGGCCAAGTCATCGGCGAGCAGTTTGCCAGTAACGTTCAGCCATGCCAACGTGAAGGCGAGGTTGATGGCTCGAGAGACCAGCTGGCACTTGTTTGGTAAAAATCTGCCAGCAATTGCGGCGAGACTTTGTTGGATCAAAATACCAACAGCTTGAAGGACAAAGAAGGCCATTGCTTTCCATGGCTCGTTCTCGGGAACGGTGGTGAAGCTCCCTGCGGCGTGAAGGAAACCTGACTGAATAAATGCTATGAACATGACAATGGTTGCACCTAGTGCGGTATCCCGTTTGACGAAGCCCTGCCGCACAAGGTATGTTGCTGGAGCTGAAAACGGAACACGGAAGGATTGATGCCACACTCGTCCCCAGAAGCCCGCAAGGCCATAGTCGAGTAGCGAGGAGATGGCCCCGTTTGTTGAAGGATACATCCAGAACTCTCCGTACCTGGGAACAGCATTGCGTAATAGATAGTACTGAACTATGTCATTGATGGCAGTCACAGCACCCACTCCACACCAGATGCCGACAAGCGTGAATATGCCGCGGTACGTTACGAGTGCCCAAGATGGGAGAGAATCCAGACAACTCGAGCGCGGTAGATGTGCGGTGTTGGGGCCAAGGATGAAGTAAGGATCCTTGACGATGGAAACACCGATCAAGTCCAGCGTTAAGTACATGACAGCCACGTTGATGAGACGGGTCATGATGAATTCACACTTCGATGTGGCCCGTGTGTAGCCGCTCCTGGAAACTGAAGGTATACTATCGACATCAACAGGCATCCCAAAGCGGACTTCGCGAGGAGTCGTAGGCTTGGGTATTGAAGATGTTGCCCAATTCCACCCTGTCGGTTACTAGTTAGCGAAACTTGCCTAGAACCGTGTCTTCCGTCAGAAGACTTGAGAAAACACTTACCGACTCCCCTGAAACTGACTACTAAATCCGTTGCCCAGGAGATGCGGTCGAGAAGAGGCCCGTCTTCCGGGAAAGGTTGCCAGACATATTCGAACTCGTTGCGCGATGCATTACATGGCAGCATGGCCGGTGTAGGTTCTCCGGGTTTGTAGGACCTTTTTTCGTCGCCGGCAAGGGCAAGCGGCTTACGTCTCCGGATGATCCTGGCTGCCTCGAGCTGTGGGCGGGTCCAAACAACGAGGTTGAGAGTGGTTATAACACCCCAGGCGGCCATCAAGCCAACGACGTAGGAGTAGCCCGTGTTGGGGCTCCTGGCCCAACGAATGAGGTCGAGGTCCACAGCAACGATGGCGGCGGCGACAAGCCAGCGCATGTTGTAGAGCCACGGCCGTCGAGCGTGTGGGATGGTGAGCCATGCGAGCGGGAGGAGCAAGGGGCCGAGCAGTGCCAAGGGAAGCAGGAACGGAGCCGCGCGCCCGTCGGCGATGCCCTGGTCAACGGTGCGGTGGAGGTCGTCCCATACTTTGTTGCGAAGCTCGGGAATGCTCAGCAGCGAGTCTGAGACGCTGATGGAGGGCGAATGCAAGCCGCTCAAAAACGGTGTGGCAAACATGGTAAAGAGTGGTGATCTTGGTGTGCTGTGTGTGCAGTCCTCACCGCAAGCACGAAGGGACGCCAAAGTTCAGGTTTTTTGTGTGTCTCTGCGTCTTGTACTGTCTTTCCCTGCTTCAGGTTGTCTCTTCTGTCCTGTTCTCCTTTGTTGAGGCCGTGCTATGGTGATTCGCGTGACCCGGTCATGTTTGGCTGCCACAAACCAGTCCAGGCGGACGTGGCGCCACCTCTATATGTATTCGGAGAGACAAAAGGAAAAAAAAAAAAAA
>PXOD01000292.1:0-38824 GCA_003012165.1 Paramyrothecium roridum
CCCTGCTGCCAGCTCGCCCCCGCCGAGCCTGCTCCCATCCCAGGCCCCTCCCACCGCTGCTGCCTGCCCCCGCTCCCGCCTCTACACCTCCGCCCGCCACGCCCTCCCGCTGACCAGCACCACCGAGGCCGCCGCTCCTCAGCCCACCGAGTCTGTTCCCGAGGAGCCCACCACCCCTCCCACCTGCAACAAGAAGAAGCGCTCTAAGAAGGTCCGCCGCCACGCCCGTGACGTCAAGGCCCGCAACGTCGCCCCCATCCGCGTTGCCCCCGTCCGTGGTTAAGCCAACAGTCGCTACGAAAATAGGGTTTGATTTTTCTCGGGAGTTTCGAAGCAATGGTATTGCTACCTCTAGGATAAAGAGGGAATCTTGATATTCATGTACATATGAGCCTTGCAAGCCTTGAATGCAATATAGACATGGTCTCCTAGCTGAGAACCATACGTCAAAAATGAACAATGATTGCTATACTTTTCGCCTTTCCTATGACTCCCATGTGATTTGCCTTACAAATACGTTTAGCTCTTTATTCTCGCCAGATGGTATCGATTAGATGCTTCAGAAGTTTCTTAGCAAGCGGGTATCCTTTTCTGATCGGAGCATTCATTCCTTCTGCTTCATTTTCTATTAAGCCTCCTGATCGTTAATGTGGGTCCATATCTTTTTCTGTCCAACGTCGATTGGCTATGTTGCGAAGGTTTCCTGCATCTAGTGGCATTCGATCAAAATTGCGAGAGCTCCATTACCATGATCCACGCCCACGATCGGCTCGAGCGCCCAGCCGTTGCAAAACATTCCAACCAGAACTTTTCTGAGTGTGTTGCAACCAATAGGGTCTTATCACGGTTTCCCCCCAGGCCCCGCAACATTATCCGTAGAACAATTTTAGTCTTCTCTCTTGGAATGTGGATAGCCTACGGAGCATAATCAGACTTTCCGGGTTCCACCCGTCTTCAGCCTCCAGTCGTGCAGCTGTGAATCTTACTTATTACCTCATTAGCCCTTACTTTACAATCGAGAACCGTGTAATTTTCAACCGTTCAGGCTAGAAGTGTCCCGCTCTCTATTTCTTATCTTCATGTGGGCTTCTCAGCTTTAAGTTTCACCATCGTCACTGGCTTGCGCAACTTTGATTCTATCTCTGAATGACTTCATCCACCTTTGAACCACGATTGGACCACGATTGGATTGTACTCCCCGGTTTCCGGAACTGATTTACTTCCACCGAGCAGCCGGGACTGTCAAGAATGGCAACACGGAAAGTCAACCAGGTTTCTGGTAACCTACTCATAGACTTGTTTACAGAACTTGGCCCATTGTCCGTCAATTATGAGACTGTTCTCAGCAATGATTCTCAAAAGAAAAAAAAACGAAAACGAAAACAGACCTTTTCACATTACTATAACGCCACAAGAAGAGGTCCTTGAAACGCTCACGATCGTGGCTGGGGAGAGACATGTGCCAAGTGCCTTGGCGATTTGCAGCGAGGCCTACTGAATCTAGAAGCTACTGGCTGAGCTGTTCGGAACAAACTCAACCGACGGAAAACATGATAAGGTTTGCTGACGGCGGGAGATCTGCAACGTCCTTATACTGGGGCTTTCGGAAGCATTGCCCAAACGGGCAATCGTGTTTCCAGCTGAACTTGAACGACGTTTTCATTGGAAGCGTTTTTCTACCGTTCCTCTCGTGCCTTCCAGCCCCGGGATAGTCGGCCAAGCTGTAGAAGCGAAGTCCTTCTTCTTTGACATAATACCTGTGACGTCAGCTCGGAGGGTGTAGGTTTCACTCTGGGCTGGATCTACAATACGGCCGAGAACCAATTATGCTTGAAAATTCAGAGAGAGCATGTGTAAGCTTTGAGATTAGAATTATGGAGCGCAATCGGGACTCTTCTTTCCTTTCTGAAGGCCTTATCCTTTACTTTACGGTGGACGGTACGATAGAGATGTTCGAGCCAATCAGGATCCCAGCGCCTGCACGACACAGCAACCATTTCTCTGGACCTTCATAGAAATCCTAGCAGCTAAGAGTAAGGTTTTTTGTCTTTTCGCAAGGTAGCACTGGTTTATTGCCACCCAACTTTGTGGGCCTCCTATCAAAGCTTCCACCATCGTTAGAGGAGCTCAGCAGCTATGTTCGCGAGAAGCTGAAGCTTGAGCTCCACCATCAAGATCAGCTGAACAGATCCATAACGGTAGTTCATCATCATCTTGGCTGTAGTGGAGAACGAATACTTGTCTTCATCGTAGCTCATGAAGAAATGGAGTTTGAGCCACCAACTAAATCTGAAACCCGGTGATCGTGAGGGCCTTCAACGGACGTATGCCACGTCATGACTGAACTTTGTTCGATATGCCGCTGGTCGAGACCCTTCTGAGTGATACCCAGACTTTGGAGAAAGGGAAGTATCCATGAGTTGCCGTTGCTAAGTACCTAGGCATCCGGGTATAAAGCTTGCAGTATGTCAAGTTCCAACCCAAAGTCCCGGAAGTTTGTTGCGCGCCATCTCTACCGAGGTCGTTAATATGATTTCGGCTTTGTTACGACTGTTATTCTTTGCCGTATGCCTCACGGCATACGTGCACGCTCTTCCACCATCACATCGCCCTTGGCGGCGTCAGGCCCCTTCTGCCTGCCCTGAGCGCAGTGTTTGTGTCGGCACATCTTGCTCACAAGCCTTTCTTGGTATCGACCTTTCCAGCTGTGGTGGCAACGGCGTAGGCTGCGGCGCTGGGGAACTTTGCATTGTCGGTGCCTGTACGCCCCTGAGTATTGGCACTGACCCTCTTCGCTGTGGCGACGCTGCAACTGCATGCTCGCCAGGTCAGTGGTGTAACGACGGCCAATGTCAGTCTATCGAAGTTACTCTGGACCCCGAAGCCTGCGGCACATCAGGATCATGCCAGCCGGGTGAAGTATGTGTCAACGACATTTGTGTACCGGTCTCGATCGGTACTGATGCCACACACTGCGGCTCGTCCGGCGAATCATGTAAGCCCGGGAGCGTATGTGTTGATGGCATCTGCTCTCCAATCACGATTGGAACTTATCCCATGGCATGTGGATCTGACACCGAGTGTACTTTTACTGGATCTTGCCAGAACGGTGTCTGCGCATCCATCGTGATTGGAACAGACTCTGCTAGCTGCGGAAGTCAGAGCATCGCCTGCGGCTCTGGCAATATTTGTGTCGCGGACGAATGCAGACCTGTCAGCACAGCTGGTAGCGGAGCTGGCGCGAATTGCCCATCTGGAACAATTGGAACAGAAAGCGGCTGTGATTCATTGACCGTCAGCCTCGATCCCTCCAAATGCGGCGCAAACAGTCAGGGTTGCGGAAAGGGCCAAGTCTGCGTTTCTGGATCCTGCATTGAAAATTTACTGTCCCCTCAGGCGGCATCTTTAATCGCATGTGATGGGTCTGGCGCCCAGTCGCAGCAGAGCCAGGCTTCTGGAGGTTCCGCTGGCGGCTCAGCCTCTGGCACGCCCGGAAGCGTTGCTCAAGGAGATGGAGCTGCAGCCGGCGCGGCTGGTGCGAGCTCCGGAACCACACCTGGTACCGCTGGGACAGCAATTGGAGGTAATGGCGACGCTTCCGCTGCTGGCACTGCTGGCACTGGAGGGGAAGGCTCCGGCACACCACCAAGCGTTGCACCCGGTAATGTTGGTGGTGGAGGCTCACAAAGCGGATCATCTGGCGCTTCGTCAGGAGCTCCTGGTGGTGGTAACTCGGGTAGTGCCGCTGGGACTTCACCCAATCTGCCTCAACAAGGCTCCGCAGGGAATGCTGGAGGCACGGCGGCTCCCAACACTGGGTCTTCCGGGCCTGACTCCTCCGGCATCTCAACCGGCAGCCTCGGAGTTGGAAGCTCTGGCAATGGAACTCCAGGGAGCGGGGCTGCTAGCTCGGGCTCGGGCTCGAGCTCTGGATCCAGCTCTCCAAGCAGTGGCGCTTCAGGAAACGATGCCTCTGGAAATGGGTTGCCCAGCAATGGAGCACCCGGAAACGGAGGCGCAGGTAACGGGGCTCTTGGTGGAGCAGCCGGCAGTGGTGCTTCCGGCAATGGAGCCCCTGAGAGCGGAGCCCTGGGCAGTGGCGCACCGGGCACCGGTGCTTCGGGCAACGGCACTCCAGGCAATAATGGACCCTCAGGCAACGGTTCTCCAGGTAGTGGAGGTCCTGGGCCCGGGGGTCAAGGGAGTGGAAACCCAAATGGCGGCAATGCAGGTAATGGAGCCTCGGGCAACGGCGGCACGGGGAATGGAGGCGGAAGCAACCCAGGAGGAGGCAACGGAGGAGCAGGTGGCGGAACCGGCCCTGGCAACAATGGTGGTAGCTCCGGCGGTGGATCCAGCCCCGGGGGAGGCAACGGCGGCAACAATGGTGGCAACAACGGCGGCAATAACGGTGGCGGCAACGGAGGCGGCAATCAAAACCCCGGAAACGGAGGCGGGGGGGACGGCAATGGCAACAACCCTGGTGGCCCGTCAGGAAACCAATGTACAGCGGGTCAAATACTCGTCAATGGCGTCTGTACCAACATACTTGACGACGCCCAGAACTGCGGCAGCCCAGGAAATGCCTGTCCTGCCAACCAGCTCTGCATCCGTGGCCAGTGTCTTCCTGTCGATATCGGCACAGACCCAAACAACTGCGGAGGCACGGCATGCGCCCCAGGAACTCTTTGTATTGATAGCACTTGTCGCCCTATCGACGGCGGCACTGACCCAGCGGGCTGTGGAACGCCTGGTTGTGGCCCTGAGGAGCTGTGCGTCTCCGGCACATGTGTGGATGTCGTTGGCGACCCGGATAACTGTTCAACGCAAGGAGCTGCTTGTCCCGAAAATACTGCTTGTATCCTTGGAACATGTGTCCCAACCAACCCAGGCGGTGGGAACAATGGCGGATCTTGTGGTCCTTCCGGAACGGTCTGTGCTGAAGGCACCGTTTGCATCGCCGATGTTTGCACGCCTACTGATGGACCCTCTACCACGTGCAACCCTCCGTGCGCAGACGGTACTGTCTGTGTGAACAGTGCCTGTGTGGCTATCGACGACCCAAGCTCTTGCTCTCTCCCTACCAGACGTCTGGCCATTCGTCAGCAAACGTCTAGCTGTCCATCAGGATCAGCTTGTGTTGGCGGTACCTGCGTTCCTCTGGGAGACCCAGACAACTGCGGCACAACGGGTAATGGCTGTCCGGATAATAGCCTGTGTGTACTGGGAAATTGCGTTCCTACTGGCGACCCGACGGGGTGTGGGCCAAGCGGTCAGACTTGTGCTGCTGATGAAGTCTGCTTGGGAGGTTTCTGCACGCCAACTACTGTCAACCCTGGAGGCTGTACAACGGATGCTCAGTGCGGTTCTGGTCAAGTTTGCAATACCGCAACGCGGCAATGTGTAGCAGGTCCTACTGGGCCCTCTGGTTGCACATCTGACGCCCAGTGTGCTTCAGGCCAAACATGTATCGCGGCTACAGGCCAGTGTGTCACGGGGCCTACAGGACCTTCTGGATGTACATCTGATGCCCAGTGTGCTTCTGGACAAACTTGCATCGTGGCTACAGGCCAGTGCGTTACTGGACCTTCGGAGCCATCTGGCTGCACCTCGGACAGTCAATGTACGCCAGGTCAAGTCTGCATTGTGGCCACTGGCCAATGTGTGACCGGGCCCACAGGCCCTTCTGGCTGTACATCAGATAGCCAGTGCTCGTCAGGACAGGTGTGTATAGTGTCAACAGGTCAGTGTGTAATTGGCCCGACGGGACCTTCGGGCTGCACATCAGACTCGCAGTGTGCCGCTGGTCAAGTTTGTCAAGTTGCCACAGGCCAATGTGTGACAGGGCCTACGGGCCCATCCGGCTGTACTGCCGACGCTCAGTGCACTTCTGGTCAGGTGTGCAATACTGTCACCGGCCAATGTGTGGACGGATCATCTGGACCCGGCCTTGGGGATCCATGCGACGATGATAACCCTTGCCTTGTCGGAATCTGCTTGGATGCAATTGTCGGAGTCAGGATTTGTGTAGCAGGGCCAACAGGCCCCTCTGGCTGTACATCAGATAGCCAGTGTTCTTCTGGCCAAACCTGCAATACGGCGACTGGCCAATGCCAGGGTGGCCCAACCACCTGTTCGGCAGACAGTCAGTGTTCTCCGGGGCAAATCTGTAACACTGCCCTTGGGCAATGCCAACAGAGTCCAACCGAGCCGACTGGTCCTGGAATTGGAGATCCTTGCGACGATGATACACCCTGTCTTGTTGGCATCTGTTTAGATGCTATCGTCGGAGCTCGAGTATGTGTAGTCCCAACGGAGCCTTCGGGCTGCACATCGGATGCTCAATGTTCTGCTGGACAAACTTGCAATACTGGGACTGGTCAATGTCAAGCCGGGCCTTCTGGGCCAACAGGACCGGGCCTAGGAGACCCTTGTGATGACAACACGCCTTGTATTGTAGGAGTCTGCTTAGACTCCATTATAGGAGCAAGAGTATGTGTTGCAGGACCGACTGGACCTTCCGGCTGTACTTCAGATGCTCAGTGTGGTGCCGGCCAAACATGTATTGTAGCCACTGGACAATGCCAAAATGGTCCGACCGGACCGACCGGACCAGGGCTGGGAGACCCTTGCGACGATGACACTCCTTGTATAATAGGAGTATGCTTGGACTCCGTCATTGGAGCGAGGGTTTGCGTGACGCCGCCAACGGAGCCAATCGGATGCACGGCAGATTCTCAGTGCGGTGCTGGCCAAACATGCAATATCGCAACCGGGCAATGCCAAGCTGGCCCGACAGAGCCGTCAGGACCAGGCTTAGGAGATCCGTGTGACGATGATACACCTTGTATTGTCGGAGTATGCTTAGATGCTATACTAGGTGCAAGGGTTTGCGTAACAGCACCGACAGAGCCAACTGGATGCACGGCAGATTCTCAATGTGGTATTGGTCAGACCTGTAACACGGAAACAGGCCAATGCCAGGCGGGTCCTACAGAGCCCACTGGCCCCGGTATTGGCGACCCTTGTGATGAAGACAACCCGTGCCTGGTTGGCATCTGCCTAGATGGCGTAATTGGCGCTCGAGTATGTGTGGCAGGGCCAACAGAGCCCACGGGATGCACAGCTGATGCACAATGTGGTATTGGCCAGACCTGCAACACCGAGACAGGCCAGTGCCAGGCAGGTCCTACTGGGCCTACTGGACCTGGTATTGGGGATCCTTGCGATGAAGATAACCCATGTTTGATTGGTATCTGCTTGGAAGCTATTGTCGGCGCTCGAGTTTGTGTAGCAGGGCCCACCAATCCCACGGGCTGCACAGCCGATACACAATGTGGTGTCGGCCAAACATGTAATACTGCGACAGGTCAGTGTCAAACGGATCCCACAGGGCCGACTGGACCTGGAATTGGTGATCCATGCGATGATGGGACTCCTTGTCTTGTTGGAATATGCCTAGATGGGGTTGTCGGTGCTCGAGTATGTGTAGCCGGGCCCTCGGGGCCTTCGGGATGCACTGTCGACGCGCAATGTGGTGTAGGCCAAACTTGCAATACAGCAACAGGCCAATGCCAAACAAACCCAACTGGACCAACTGGGCCTGGAATTGGAGATCCATGTGACGACGATACGCCTTGTCTTATTGGAATCTGTTTGAACGTCCTCGGCGGCACCAGAGTGTGCGTGGCGGGATCCTCTACTTGCACGTCAGACGCCCAATGCGGTTCCGGACAAGTCTGCAATACTGAATCCGGGCAATGTCAAGATGATCCGACGCAGCCGACAGGGCCTGGTTTAGGGGACTCGTGCAGCGATGACAGCCCCTGCCTGGTTGGCATTTGCTTAGATGTCCTCGGTGTCGGCGCCAGAATATGCGTGGCAGGGACGTCGGGTTGCACTTCTGATGCACAATGCGGCACAGGTCAGACTTGCAATACTGGATCCGGGCAATGCGAGGGCGGAACCACTGGGCCCACGGGCCCTGGCATTGGCGACTCCTGTAATGACGACAATCCGTGCCTCGTGGGTCTTTGTTTAGATGTCCTTGGTCTTGGTGCCAGAGTATGTGTTGGGCAGACTTCTGGCTGCACATCAGATGCCCAGTGCGGCACAGGTCAGACTTGTAACACGGAATCCGGGCAATGTGAAGGTGCAACCACTGGGCCCACGGGTCCTGGTATCGGAGATTCTTGCAACGACGACAATCCATGCCTTGTGGGTCTCTGTTTGGATGTCCTTGGTCTTGGTGCCAGAGTGTGTGTGGGACAGACTTCTGGCTGTACATCAGATGCCCAGTGCGGCTCAGGCCAATCCTGCAACACCGCGTCTGGACAATGCGAGGGTGGTACTACACCCACGGGTCCTGGCATTGGGGACTCCTGTAGTGATGGTAATCCATGCCTCGTCGGTGTCTGTTTGGATGTCCTTGGTCTCGGCACCACTGTATGTGTTGAACAAACCTCTGGCTGCACATCAGATGCCCAGTGCGGCGTAGGTCGATCTTGCAACGTTGCGTCTGGACAATGCGAGGGTGGTACTACGCCCACAGGTCCTGGCATTGGGGACTCATGCGGTGATGATAACCCATGCCTAGTGGGTGTCTGTTTAGACGTTCTTGGGCTTGGCGCCACTGTATGCGTGGGAGGAACTTCAGGTTGCACATCAGATTCGCAGTGTGGCATAGGTCAATCCTGCAATACTGAATCCGGACAATGCGAGGGCGGGACTACGGGACCTACAGGTCCTGGCCTTGGAGACCCATGCAGCGACGATAGCCCCTGCCTTGTGGGAATTTGCTTGGGTGGCATAGTTGGCGCCCGAGTTTGTATTGAAGCAGGATCTTCTGGTTGCACAACAGACGCACAATGTGGTGCAGGGCAAGTTTGCAATACGGCCACCGGGCAATGTCAAGCTGGAGGTTCAGCACCAACAGGGCCCGGCCTGGGAGATCCTTGCAATGATGAACAGCCTTGTCTTGTTGGTGCTTGCCTGGGCCTCCTGGGTGGTGTCAGAGTCTGCGTGGGGGGATCAGGGCCTACAGAGCCAACACCTTGCACATCAGATGCCCAATGTTCTGCTGGCCAGGCTTGCAATACAAATACCGGCCAGTGTGAGGCCGGACCTGCGGGGCCCACTGGGCCGGCCCTCGGGGACCCCTGTACCGACGAGCAGCCTTGCCTCGTTGGCGTTTGCCTGGGCCTAATTGGTGGTGTAAGAGTATGTGTCGCGGAGACGACGGGACCATCTGATTGCACCACAGACGCACAATGCGGTTCAGGTCAAGTTTGCAATACAATCACCGGCCAGTGCGAAGCTGGATCTACTGGGCCCTCAGGACCTGGCCTCGGCGACCCCTGCAGCGATGGACAGCCTTGCCTTGTCGGCGTCTGTCTCGGGCTGCTTGGGGGCGTCCAAGTTTGTATCGCGGAGAATCCGGGAACTACTGGCTGCACTACGGACACTCAATGCGGCTCAGGCCAGGTTTGCAATACAGCTACTGGTCAATGCCAAACTGGGTCAACTGGACCTACAGAGCCAACCGGTCCCGGTCTCGGAGACCCATGCACTGACGAGAACCCATGCCTCGTCGGCGTTTGCCTAGCAGCACTCGGTGGTATTCGAATGTGTGTGGGCGAATCTACTGGCACGAATGGTTGTACTTCCGATACCCAATGCGGCAGTGGCCAAACGTGCAATACTGCTACAGGTCAATGCGAGACTGATACAACAACTGAGCCCACTGGACCATCCCTTGGAGATCCGTGTGGCGATGATACCCCTTGCCTTGTTGGAGTCTGTCTTGGCCTTCTTGGTGGAATCAGGGTTTGTGTAGCAGAATCTGGGGGCTCCGGGTGTACAACAGACACGCAATGCGGAGCTGGCCAAACCTGCAATACTGCTACGGGGCAATGCGAGACTGATACGACAACCGAGCCCACAGGGCCTTCGCTCGGAGATCCGTGTGATGATGATAACGCTTGCCTCGTTGGAGTGTGCCTCGGTGTCCTTGGTGGTGTTAGGGTTTGTGTGGCAGAGTCTGGGGGCTCCGGATGCACGACTGATACTGAGTGCGGCTCTGGGCAGGTTTGCAATACAGCCACTGGTCAATGTCAAACTGGCAACACAGGACCTACGGGACCATCACTGGGAGACCCGTGTAGCGACGAGAACCCTTGCCTCATCGGCGCATGCCTGGGCCTCCTCGGTGGCATCAGGGTATGCGTTGCAGGATCTGGAACTACTGGCTGCACTACGGATACCCAATGCGGTTCTGGTCAAACCTGCAACACAGCCACAGGTCAATGCCAGACTGGGCCTACAGTGCCTTCCGGGTGCACCTCAGATACTCAATGTGGTTCCGGACAGATCTGCAATACAGCCACAGGACAATGCCAGACCGGCACAACAGGACCCACAGGGCCAAACCTCGGAGACCCGTGTAGTGATGACAGCCCTTGCCTTATCGGCGTTTGTCTGAGTGTCCTCGGTGGCGCTAGGGTATGTGTTGCAGGATCTGGAACCTCTGGCTGCACAGCAGATACCCAATGTGCGTCAGGTCAAGTTTGCAATACTCAAACTGGCCAATGTCAAACCGGAACTACAGGGCCTTCTGGGTGCACTTCAGATACCCAGTGTGGCACTGGCCAAACCTGCAATACAGCCACAGGACAATGCCAGACGAGCCCGTCAGGACCTACGGGCCCGGTTCTTGGGGAGCCATGCAGTGATTCCAATCCTTGTCTAGTTGGTTTATGCTTGAGCGTGCTCGGGAGTAACGTCAGACTATGCGTTGCGGGATCAACTTCACCCACCGGCTGTACAACAAATACCCAGTGTGGAACGGGTCAAGTCTGCAATACCGCAACTGGCCAATGTCAAGCCGGCACAACAAACCCCACTGGATGCACCACTAATAGTCAATGCGGCACTGGTCAAGTGTGTAATACGGCAACCGGACAGTGTCAGGCTGGCACAACAACGCCGTCTGGGTGCACCTCTAACACTCAGTGCGGCACCGGCCAGGTGTGTAACACGGCAACCGGGCAATGCCAAGCTGGAACAACTACACCCACTGGCTGCACCTCCAATACTCAATGCGGTACTGGTCAAGTGTGCAACACGGCCACCGGACAATGCCAAGCCGGTACAACGCAGCCGACAGGACCTGGTATTGGGGACCCTTGTAGTGCCAGCAACCCGTGTCTCATTGGACTTTGCTTGAATGTTCTCGGCGGTGTTCAGGTATGCGTGTTGGGATCATCGCAGACAAGCTGCACCTCCAACGCACAGTGTGGCCTAGGTCAGGTGTGCAATACAGCCACCGGCCAATGCCGAACAGGATTGGCAAGATTCTTGGGCTGCACATCGGACGCTTCCTGTGGTACGGGACAGACATGTAGCAATGGCCAATGCCGAGCTGGTTCGAGTGAATCTGCCAGTCCAGCGACGCTGACTGCACCCTCTGGATGTACCTCTGATTCTCAATGCGGCTCCGGACAGGTCTGCAACACTGGGACTGGCCAATGCCAAACTGACTCGAGCGTAAATACAGAACCGACGGGGCCGTCTGGGTTATCGTCTGGAACCTCGGAACCATCTGAGCCGTCAGAGTCATCCGGATCATCGCAGTCTTCTGAGGCATCGCAACCGCCATCACCACCCTCTCAACCTTCTGAGCCGTCTGAGTCCTCTGAACCATCTGGTTCATCTGAATCATCCACACCGCCTGACACAACTGAACCGTTGAGATCCTCAGGATCGTCAGGGTCGTCTGAGCCGCCTGAGCCATCTGAGCCATCTGAGCCATCTGAGCCATCTGAGCCATCTGAGCCATCTGAGCCGGCAGAATCGCCAGGTTGCACCTCTGACTCTCAGTGCGGCTCTGGGCAGGTTTGCAACATTCCTACAGGTGAATGTCGGGTTGACCAAAGCGCACCAAGTGCGCCAAGTGAACCAAGTGAGCCGAACCAGTCAAGCCAGCCGGACCAGCTGGACCAGCCAAGCGAGCCAAGCGAGCCAAATCAGTCAGACCAGTCAAGCCAGTCGAGCCAGTCGGGCCAGTCAAACGAGTCAAGCGAGTCAAGCGAGCCGACCAAATAACAGCCTATTGATCATTTAGATCCTATCCGCAACAATTGAATAGCAAATGCCACGCAAGGAGTATATGGACATCTCCAAGATTTGGGGGCTGCTGTGAGGTTATGCGGCGATGACGCCTGCGTACTGTAAGATGCCCTGCGGAAAACAACATTCGAAACTTGTAAATAGGGAGTTAGAGGAGTTGGAGGCGTTGACGGATCAAACCCGAGTTTAATATCGCAAGTAATGTATCTTTAGGGAACTGGAATGTATATTAGTGACTAATATCAAGGCAATATATGACATACTACTTTCTCTTTCTCTCGCCTGAAACTCTCTGGTGGTTGCTTCTCTGATGGGAGCATCATGTGCTGGCCACCGGCTGCGACTGGGAGATAATGGAGCAATCAAATCAGATTTACCATGCATCTCGACGGAGTGGGCATGACACAAGGAGCTACGTGAAGTGCCAACAACTTAGTATTGACACTTACGCATAGGATAATGAGGGCTATTACATGACCAGAGAAATAAAATAAACCTCACTATTTGAACTTCACTTCTTGAAGTTATGTAGCAAAAGAGATAAGCACCCATCGGATATGAGACGAAGAACATTATGGCGACTCTGATGCCCTTTAATAATCCAGCTCCGGAAAGTCACGTAGCTGAATATCCGCCATCCACGAATATTGTCTGACCTGTAATCGCCAAACTCGCGTCCCCAGCCAGGAACAGCGCCACACCAGCAAAGTCAGTCGCCAGCCCATTTCTGCCAATCATGGTGCGTGCAGCATGCGCCTTTACCTTCTCACCATCTTTGAACACGGCCGATGTTAATGGCGTGTCAACGACTCCTGGCGCCACGGCATTGCATAACACGCCTCTGGCTGACCACGCCTCAGCTTGGGACCTGGTAAGGGAAACCAGACCGCCCTTGCTGGCACCGTAGGCACCACTGTTGCCATATGCTCTAAACGCCTGTTGGCTCACAACATTGATGATCCTACCACTGCCCCTCTTTGCCATTTGAGGACCCCAGGCTTGGCCAAGTTTGAAGGGTGCCGTCAGATTGACAGCTATCGTGTCTTCCCAGTCGTTGAGGGTGAGCTGATCCATGTGTGGTCTTTTGTTGTTGCCGGCAGCGTTCACGAGGATATCTGGTAAACCGTGTTTGGCATTGATGGACTTGACGGCATCATCCAAGGCCATTGCATCTCCAACGTCCACGGACAGAGCATGGGCCTCCGCTCCGGCCGACGTGATATGCTTCACAGTCTCGGCGAGAAGCTCTGGACGGCGGCCGATGAGGACGACTGATGCGCCGGCCATGGCGAGGGCTGTGGCCATCTCACGGCCGATACCGGAACTGCCTCCAGTGACAACGGCGAGGCGGCCGCTGAGGCCGAAGATGGAATCAAGGTACTTCTGGACCGCACGACCGCTGGTTGCCATTGCGATTAACAAAGAAACAATTGTTTTCTTCCGGTGGCAGGATGGTAGTTGTAGGCGCAGAGCAGAAGGGCGTGGACATGTCGTTCATCGCTTACCGTCGGTAATTGGCGCCTCATAAGTGTCTCAGTGGCTTGTAGCCTTGAGTAAAGGGCTGCTGCGTGCCCAAAGTCAATTTCGGAAAAGTTCAACGCATCAAAATCTCAATCAAGCTTCAAGCATGAAAAGATAAACACTTTCGGGGCACATGGAATACATGCGACGATGTAGCTGCTCATGCAGGCAATTTGGTGTTCCTCGGTAAACCTAAGGCCATCAGAACTTCAGTGGACACATCGTGGAATGCTCCCTCGAGCAGCCCGAACACTTCATAATTGCTTTTATTAAATAAAAAGGGTCAGAATGACAACTTTGGAGAAATCAATCTGTCCTGCCAGCAAGACAAGTTGCTTCCAATATCGCTGATTGAAGCCAGCCCGGTTTTGTCCCTAATGGGGTTGCTGAGGACAATAACGATTTTGTCCCAGCGCTTGTTCTCTTTGTCGCGGGGTTCTGTGGACTGTTAGCCACGGCCGCTGCATATCCCTCGACCGGTGTTACTCCACCATGGATTTTCTTCTCGTCCGTTGGCAAGACTCAATCTCACATTGCCTTTCTGCAGCAGGCATTCCCTGTCCTTCTGCAGGCTGAGAGTAGACGTGTGGGCCGAAACGACAGCACAGCTACGCCACGTGAGAATGGTAGGTCGAGCACAGATATTAGCAAAAAGCAATGTAGAACGCCTCTAGGCCTGAATACAAGGGCTAGAACTACGATAAACAGCGGGTACTGTTCCGCAGGGGTTGGCTTGTTTGCTTGGTTGTCGTCAACACATGAGATCGGCGAACCATGTCTGGGGCAGGGGCTCCAAAACAATCTGGCTGGAGCGTGGCCTCAATCTACAGCCTGGTATTTTGTGAGCAAGTTTGATGCGCCATCCGTGCTCGAGATTACTTTATTATAAAGAAATCGAGTTGAAGATGCCGTCACTGTTGGACGGCCCAAAGACAGCTATTTGAGCCTCCAACGTTCATCGTTATCGCAGTTCTCACCCTCCTAGATTCAGTGAATGCCTCTAGGGCTCTGCGGCGCAATTTTGGGCCGAGCGACCAGTGAATGGCAGGGCACCGTGCTGACCGTGTTTCCATTCCCGGTGGACGAGCTGCATGCTACTCTGACCTGAGAAGAAGTGATTGCGGGCCTTTGGCCACACTTGTCATATCAATGTGAGGATTGAAGACGCCAAGAAGTTCCATGGTGCATTCTAAAGCAACGTCGACAGCCACAGCCGTCCTCTTCGGTGTCTAGATGATTCCTTCTGCGCGCACGATTGGTATGGGGACCCTTCCCCAGCACGGACATTATCGGCGGATACACTAATATTAGTGTTGGGGGCTCCGCCGGAGGGTGCCACGGATGGATTCGATCTCGAAGATCCTGGTCCACAAGCACGGACGCGGTCATCCTTTTTCCTGCAGCCAGCCTAGAGGAGGAGCCACGAGGGATTGAGCGGAACAGGGGTCTCGCGTGCTCGCTCACGTTCTGAGATGGACGAGAATCCAGTGATTGGCAAATCTGCGTTCCTCCCGCTACCGTCGCTGTCCTCGCGCTCTCTTTGGCTCAGGGAGGCAGGGCCAAGACGTGGGTCCCGGCCGACAAAAAGGTGTTGTAACGTTAGAATGTCTGACAAGAGGGACGGAATCCGCCAACCTCACGATGCAACATCGCGAACCACCGTCATGACGATTCTGACCCTTTTCAGCGAAAACAGGATTTGCTGTGCCACACACCTGAGCACTGTTGCTCGGCTCCGCCATGCTCCCGCTGCAACCGTAACCGTCGCCACGTGATGGGCTTGGCTCAACGTCAAGGGGAAATTAGGTCGCATTCGCTGACCGGGGGGGTTCTGGCTTGGACTCTCCCACGCCCGCAGGCTTGCGGAGGGGGGCCACCCATGCTCCCCTTCACTTTTCGCTTTTTTTTCTGCGTAGAGCCTATGTCTTCCCTTATCCCCTGATGGAGCCTTCTACGGGTCGTCTCTCCTCCTTTCCCATCACCGTAGCTGGCCCATGACGTCGAAACCAAGCGTGACACGAACAATTCGAAGCTTGCGCGCTCCGGCGCCGATGGCATCGGCCTGACGACAATCACGACGACAAACCTGCGCTATCCTCTGTACTCGGGGCCGCCATGAATCCCTTCGTCACTCCCGAGGGCAGCGCTGGCGATGGAAGCGTCGCCGGGTCAGGAACCGGCTCAACCACAAATCCACATGCCACCTCCGGCCTCCCTCTCCCGGAATCGAGCGCCGCCTCAGCGACGGAGAGCCAACCGACACTCCGTGACTTTCCTCAACCGCCGTCTAAACCCCCAATGCGTGTAGGCAGACCACCGCGCGCCGTGGCTTGGTCGGACAAGCGAAGCATCATTTCAATCAATGGGAAATACACGTTCTATCGCGACCCAACTCCACCACCGCCCGAGGACCGGATAGCCAAACCACCACTTATCACTCAGCAATCTGCATACGACTACAAGTACGATCATGTCGCGCCTCCCGCGCCACTACCCGTTGCGACAATCTGTGGTTTGAGGCGGCGCATCTTCTGGATCATCGTTGCTGCCATCCTCTTGGTTATTGCCCTTGCCGTCGGCATTGGCGTTGGCGTAGGTGTTGGCGTGAATGAAGGGTCGACAAATGGCACTTCTGATGCTCAAGCAAGGTATGGATCCCTCCCCTCACTGTCCGATCGGCGGATCAATCGGCTAACCGTCTTGCAGTGGCTCTTCCACAACTACGGTCATTTCTTCATCTATTATGTCAGATACACCTACTACTACAACATCCAATCCCAATCCTACCAGCACTGAACCCGACTCTACCTCGGAAACCAGTTCTGCATCTACAGTATCCAGCAATCCGGCCATCACCACGCTTGTGTCGTGTCCCGCGGCAAACAACACCATATTCAAAGTACCAGGAGCAGACACGGAATTCCTTCGCGTCTGCGGCGTTGACTATACCGGCAGAAACTCTGCCGTCGACCTGGGCCATGCATGGACTCCCACGTTCGAAGACTGCATGATCCTCTGCGCAGGCTATCCCGAATGCGAAGGCTGCGGCTGGGGAGTCATAGAGGGCGACCCAGGTAGCTACCACAGATGTTGGCTAAAAGGAAGTTTGAAGACGTCGCATTCGGCTCGCATAGGGTGGGATTTTGCAATTTTGCGGTAAAAGCGATCATTCATTACCTACGTATAATGACTCATGTACACAACTAGATATACCATCATGTAATCTTTCTTCTGTTAGAAAATTCTTATTCATAGACACAGCGCAATAGCGGTATCTCGCTACATATTGCGATCGGTAGCCCATCTTAACTCCCATTAAATGTTCTGGTGCCTAGCGCAGGGAAACCGTTCGTCCGGGCACACTCCACGGCTTTCTTGCACTTTGTGGGACTTGCCCGGCACTAACCTTTCCATGGCTTCAATTGAGATTGCAGTTTTCATGGATGATAGCCTGAGCTAGTTGGATTGCATGGACTTTGTGGGGTCGCCGGCGTCATGACTTTCGCCCAAACAGACACCCGGCAAGCCGATATTTACCCCTGTCACTGCGGATGCCGATATCGAACTTGCACTAAATGAGTCAAACGAGCGAGGACTAATAAAAGCCACCAACTTGGCAATTCTAGATGTCACTAAGCACCACGACGAAAACCATGTCGAGAGCTACACAAGTCTTCTCCTCGGTCCCAGAGAGCTTGATCAAGCTCTTGGAGAGCCACCTGCCATGTTCGATAGTGTTATTGCGAGTTCTCCAGCATATTGTGAAGTTTGAAGGTGCGCATACCGAGGACACACGAATCATCTTCACGTCTCCACAAGGCCAACTCGAAGATGAACTCCCGCCGACTGCATCTTTCACCGTTGCACATATTGACTTGGGAGGAGGGCCAAATACCCAAATGCATATCTACTCAACTTGGGAAGACGACGCTGCGGGTGACAAGGATGAGGCAGAGTATGAGCAGCAGCTTAATGACATGACCGATGCGGTGGTTCGTTTAAGAAGCGAGTTCAAGGGACAACTTTCTTATCCTGGCTCCGTGCTACTCGGAACGCTGCATTCAGGAACCCGGCAACTTCTAGAGAAGAGCGGGAGAGTGAAGCCGAGAGCGACCGGCGTCTACGACAAGTGGCTGTTCAGGCTAGAGGATCTCCCAAGCCATGACCAACCGTTGCCAGAGGGCATGCAATGGGCTTCTGCCACGCTCCAAGACTGTGAATTAGCCGTCGCACGCAATAACTTGCCCCGTCCACCGTAGGTCGAAGCAGAATGCAAGACACTCAAGCACAGGAGGATGCTCAAATCGTCTCCAGGCACAAACTCGTACGCTGGCAAAACCTCGTCATCAAACTGGAGGACGGAACCCCAGTCGCCTGGGCCTTTCTTGATCCGGACAGCTCCCTATGCAGCCTGCATTGCGAGGTAGGTCGTGATCCCACCGCAAGCATCCCAGGTAGTTGACCAAGACCGCCCAGGAGCCCTATCGAGGAAAGGGGCTGGCAAAACTTCTGGGTACGAGGCTCCTTCGAGATCATACGTCACTTTGGGGGGATGACGGTTGGTCCATGGCCGACGTGGCGCCAGATAACGAACCGAGCCGTGGTTTTTGCAAGTCCCTGAACGGAAAGCCCACTTGGAAAGTATCGTGGTAAGTTATATTGTTGCAAAGTAGGGCACCATACAGTGACACTGACTTTACCAGGGTGCTCTTCAACGTCGAGGCAGACCCCACGAGTACAGGTGAATAGCTTGAGAACTAGGGGATCCGATTTATGCAGTCAATTTTGCTGCGCAGGCTGGAGTTTAGTCATGACTGTTTTACACGAAGTGGTAGTCCGTAGAACGCATCCATTATACAAACCTATGCCGAATATGCGACCGAATTGGCTGTGAACCGTGAAATCCAGTACCGCCGCAATGGTTCAGGTCGGCTACAGATCATTTGCTGTCCAGCACAAAGGCGCCCGACTCTTTGTTGCTCAAGACTAGCGAAAGACGCGCAAGAAGAAAGAAAAGGTAAAATGGTCTCCACGACGCAGCGAACCAAATTGAGGAATACTGTACGTATGAGCTGTACACTGGTCCACGATCGTCAGCCGCAACTCCTCCCCCGTTCTCATCGCACAACTTGCCGACTTTTCTCGCTAAATAAATCAACAATGCGGCGCTTGTCTCGCGCCACGGCTAGGTCAATCGGCGTTCGCAGATGCACATCCTCTCTTCGCGGGTCTAGGTGTTTCTCTTTCAGTAACTTCTCAAAAGCGAGTGTGGCATCCCTGTCCTCTTCATATGCGTCATGTTCCAGTTTCAGGCCTCCGAGTATGTGGAGCAGTGTCGAGCCCTCTTTATCAACCGTATGCCAATCCGCGCCAGCATTCTGGAAAACCGAAAGAACAGCATCATCATGATGTGTTCTCGTGTCATCAGCGCTATTACGTGCCTTGCGCCAACCAGAGGACATGAAGACAGCCAGGGGCGTTTCACCCCGGTTGTTGCGAGCATCAATGGTGAGACCCATTTCTAAGAACCTCCTGAACCAGTCCGCCGCAGCATTCGCAGGTTCTGTTTTGCCGGTCATCCTGCGTGCGTAGTGGTGTAAAGCCGTGTTGCCTTCCGGGTCTGGGTCTGCGGGATCAGCTCCTTGATCAAGCAGATATTGCACAAAAGTGTCCTGGTCAGCCAACAGCGCAAGATGAAGAGGCTTGCTTCCATGCCGATCAACCACGTGGATCATTGAAGGCTTTCCGTTCACGAGAGCACCAAGAAGTTCATTGTGCTTTTGGTCGGCTGGACACGTCACGGTGCAAAGCCGATGAAGAGCAGTCATCCCGTCCTCGTCGACCCCGTCCACGGCGGCGCCTCGCTTCAGGAGAGCCACTGCTGCTTCCACAAAAGCTCTTGTCTTTGGCTCATGATATCGCCTGTTTAAATTTGCCGCATGTTGAGTATCAAATGGTGAGCAGGCTGATATGAGAAGCGTCTGGCCAAGTTCACCCTTGCGTTCCATGCTCAGGCCTTCCGCTTCAAGAAGAGGCTCGAAGCATCCGTGGGATTTAACAACGTGCTGAAGCACGAAGCTTCCATCGTCGTAAGAAGCATTTGAGTCAGCACCGTATTCCATCAGTTCATTGATCACTTGCATCTGGCGCGATCTGAAGTCGAACTTGTAGCGCCTAAGCTTTTCGTAACACAACAAAGCTGCGGTCTGCAGCAAATATGTCTCATCATGAAGTTGATTTGGATCGACACCTTGCTCCAAAACAAGACTTACCATGTCAGGCTGCATCAATCTGATAGCATTAGCCAGGGCTTTCGTCCCAGGAAGCAGAATAGCATTGTAGTCGAGAAGCATCTGCATGACACGTGCGCTGTCCGCCAACTCGATGCAAGACCGGCCCGACTTGGCCTCAATTGCATTTGGGTTTGAGTGTCTCAAGAGAGCGCTTATAGTCTCTTCTTTCCATTGCCCGTCGGGTGCTTCGGTACTGATAGCGGTGAGAAGTGGTATTTGACCAAGTGCATTTGTTGCAGTAGGATCCGCCCCATGCACCAGTAGATATTCGACTGCCTCCTTATGCCAGAAGTATTGACCGCTGGCAGCAATATGTAGTGGTGTGGCGTCGGTGAGCTTTTGAATACCCCTTTGCTTAGACGAAGCATTTACGTTCATCCCAAACTCCTCCACGAGGACCTTGATGACAGGAAGGTTCGGCGATTGTCTCCCCAGGGCGGTCGCTAAAAGCGTACCAGGGTTGTTTTCATCATCTTCCGCCCAAAACTTGTTTTCAAGCTGTACAGCCTCATCCTTGAAGTGCCGGAGCAAAGTCGCGGAGCCACTACTAACAAGCCGATGGAGAATGGTACCACCATTGGTGCCCGCTGCCATCAAATCGCTACCAGATCGCGCGAACTCCTTGATACTGTCGTGGTCGCCTTCTTGGAGTCGTTCGTGGATCCAATGGGTACTGCTTCTAGATATTTTCTCAGCATTGTCCGGTTTTATCATACCAAGATGATCCTCTATGCTGGTGAGATCAATACATGGTCCATGCGGCAATGCCAACCCTCGACGCATCAACTCTCTCACAAGAACCTTACAATCATTCTTGATGGCTACTTCCATGACCGTGAGGCTGCCATCTTCGTCGCTTGTGGACGCATCAGGTCGAGCTCCCGCTTCAAGAAGAAGGGGCAAAATATCTGGAGTTCCATCATAGAAGGATGAATATGCAAACCGATTTTTCGATGGTCGCCACTTGCTATCCACATTCACAAAAGCAAGTTCATCACTTTTATGAACCATCCATAGCTTCTGCTCTACCGGATACTCGGCAAGTGCATGAAGCGGCGTTCGTCCGTCCTTGTCAGGTACGAGGGGATTAGCACCGTTTGCCAGCAAGTATCCAACACTTTCTGGGCAGCCAGATCGACAGGCGTAGTGCAGAGCAGTACGCTCACTGCCATTTGTACTTGCCAAGTTCACAAATCTCTTGAGAACTCCTCGTTCTTTGTAGCATTTGAGTAAAAGACCCACCGTGTTCGGACTTCTGGCTACACAGGCAATGTGCAGTAGCGACAGCCCATCAGTAGCCAACGCCATTGGGTCAGCCCCAAGGTGTAGCAGTTTCTGGACAGAATGATCTGAGATCGAGGCCGCATAATGTAGCGGTGTAGCGCCGTCAGCGTCGGGCGTGTTGGGGTCCTGGACGCCAAACAAGGACGTTTTCAGAACAAAGTCGATCCAATCATCGTCGTGCCGAGAAGATCCATGGAAGGGAATGCTACTCGCCAGGTGCAGCACAGTCTGCTTTTTCCCTGTGCGTTTGGTGGCAGAAACACCTTTGTGAATGAATTCCTGAATCAAAATCATTGTGTCGCTCATTTGGTATCCATCAGCAAGTAATGCTAAATGTATCACGTTAAATCCTTGGTCGTTCATAAGACGAGGATCCACACCCAGTGAAACCAAAAGCCGAACCCACTCGAGGCTTCGTCCTCGGCGTACAGCAAGATGAAGCAGTGTATTGCCTTCTGCATCTCGCATTTGAGGGTTTGCACCCAGTCGAGTGAACATATTGAACACGTCCATGTTGGGTTCGTACGAATCTAGCAGCTTCCATAGTATTGTGTGTCCAGCGTCATTG
Organism: Paramyrothecium roridum; assembly: GCA_003012165.1. Taxonomy (NCBI): domain Eukaryota; kingdom Fungi; phylum Ascomycota; class Sordariomycetes; order Hypocreales; family Stachybotryaceae; genus Paramyrothecium; species Paramyrothecium roridum. Next base: position 21,793 of record PXOD01000292.1, read on the forward strand.
CAGGCATCGACATCGAGGCCTGCTTCTATCAAAGCACTCAAAACTTGTTCTTCAGACTCCAGCTGCTTGACCCAACGCTCACATCGGTACTCAAGTAGGGGAATTTGCCCGTCGTTGTTTTTGGTTGAGAAGCTGGCACCAGCTTGCAGTAAACGTTGTAGGAAAGGGATATGGGCTGATGTGTAGCTTTTGAGGTCCATGAAAACCAGATGTAAAACGGTATTCCCTTTCCTAGTTGCCAGGTTTAGATCTGCGCCATTCTCAATGAGCTTCTCAAACACACTAATGTTGGGACCCTCGTCCCGCCAACCCATTGGCTGCATCAGTGCTAACAAAGGGGATAGGCCATCATCACTCATGATGTTGACATCCGCACCATGTCGAAGCAGTATATCTATGAGTCCTGGCTGAGAGCTACAAGACTCATGTAGAGGAGTTCTTCCAATTTTGCTTCGAGCATTAGGGTCTGCACCCCCCTGGCTGATCAGCATACTAACGAGTGCTTCTTGCATTTGTTGAAACTTTGAACAAGAACGGCCAAACATCCAGTCGTATTTCTTGCGAACAGCGAAATGTAATGGTGTGTAATCCCCATCATTCGCATGATTACGTTCCCTATCCGCAAGCATGTTTGGATCAGCTCCGTATCGTAATAGAAGTTGTAACGACTTTTGAGCTTTAGACAAGTTTTCCGTGGTGTAAAAGATCGTATCGTCACAATACCCTGCGAATGCATGCATGGATGTAGGCCCGCGGGGGAAATCCACGAAATCTGTGATATCGTTTTCGCCGTCCGAGATGTAGATATCTGTCGTGCATCGCCTATTGGGATCCGCGCCGTGAATTAATAATAATTCAATAGTCTCGTAATCGTGGCGCCTAGCGGCCTCGAAGAGTTTCGTCCTTCCATTCATGAAGGAGTCGACATTTGAGTGACCAGTAGCGAGTATTGCTTCAATACTCTCAACTCTGCGGACCCAGTGAAGGCATCTATTTGCGTCTGTTGCGGACACTTTCGGTAAAAAGAGGCCGATAATTTCGTTGTGCTCTTTCTTGCTTGCAAGTTCGAGGGGGGTTTCCTGTTTATCTGATCCCAACTCCCAGTCTCGATCTGGTGTGTCTCTAGTCTTTGTGGCAACTGGGTCGGCGCCTGCATTCAACAAGAGGCTCACAGTAGCTGGATGACCCCCCTCTGCAGCATAATGAAGTGGCAATTTTCCAGACCAACTGTCTGAGTTTACATTGGCGCCTGAGTCCAGCAAGAGTCTTGTGATTTCGGTATGGCCTTTTGCTGCAGTGTAGGAGAGTGGCGTCCGGCCATCTCCGTCTCGCAAATCGATGACTTTTGAATTACGTGCAGCTATATGCTGAACATAACCCACATTGCCCTCTATGCTCGCCAAATGCAGCACTGTGAAACCCCTTGAAACACAACCATTTCTCAACATCCAGAGTCCAAACGCAGGCCTATCCGGGTTCAGGTATTGGTCGAGGGCATCTTGGAGAACTCTATGGTTGTCACCAGCCTGTTTAATGTGGCGAAACAGGTTGTCGACGGCATAAGCAGCAAGGGGGTGATTCAACGCAACCTTTTGGAATAAATCCTTGCATTCCTGGGCCTTCGGGCTGCGGATAACAAAATCACCGTACTTGTCGGTCCCGTTTGCATTATGCCCTTCCACATCACAAGAGCTTTCAAGGCCATTGTTTGAAGAATCCTCGGGGACTTGAACGTACTCCCATCGATCTTTGCAGGCTATTTCGATTTGCGGACAACCATCAAGATAATGAAGAGAGAGTGTGGCAAGCATCTCATGCGCCAACGCAGCCTTAAGAACTGGAAACGAATCACGATCGTAAGACCGTTCTTTGTCACGCAGGAACTCAGTAAAAGAATGGTGTATCACGCTCACAGTTTCATCTTCCAAGATCTCCAATAGCCTGCCGCAGCTTGCCCGCACTAAGAATTTTCCCTCGCCAAGGTCGTCGTGGCCCCTCATGCGGGCTACTAGAGACCCAAGCTCGATCAATCGAAGCGGCCTGGTTGAATGTGTAACACACATGAGAATCGAGGCTTGTTGCCCTCTTTCAACTCCACTTCGGCGAGAATGCTCCACTAGCATTTCTTCATAAACATCCTTCAGGCTAGTGGGAAGTCGTTCCAGGCTGCCAGGCAATGTCTCTTCTGTCAGTCGCCCCGTCGCCAAACCCTCGCTTAGATTATCTGTCATAAGACGAGCATGCAGGAACAGGCCTTTTGCTCGCTCGCAAATGGAGTTGGCAACAAGGTCCTCCTTCTCAGGGCTAAGCGAGGGTTCCAAAGCTCCCATTGACACTCTGACATATCTTGCGACGTCAGGGTAAATCAAAGCGGGTTCTAGCTTGAGATAAGGCGTGCGAGAAGAGCGTAATGACTCTTCTATCTTGGGAATAGGTCGGCTTGTTAGGAGGACCCTGATGCCGTCTCCGCCTAGTTCAGTCAATGAACGGACCATGTCGAAATCGCCATCATCCATCTCGTCAAGAGCATCAGCAACACAGTATACTTTGTCCAAACTTGCCATGGCCTGAGTGACAGCAGGCCATAGTAACTCTTTTTCATTTCCATTCACACCATGTGACTTGCTGATTTCTTCAAGTCGCTCCAGGAGGCTTGGACTGTGAGGAACCAACTGTGAGGCGAAATCCCGTATTAAATATTGAGCACTGTGATTCTTCTCGACAATTTGTCGAAAGAAGAAGAAAAGCACAGGCACTCCTGGCTCAATCTCTTGCAGTTGGCGTATGGTGCTGGCGGCAAAAACAGACTTACCACTACCAGCAACGCCTTTTATCGCGAGACAGCCTGAGTTGGGAGCATCCGCTTGAGTCCAGGAGCGAAATTCTGCAGATTCGCGGACCCAGGAGCCCGTCCCGGGAACATAAGCATGTATATGCTTCATGAACTCGTTTCCTGGTGAAAGGTATTCAGTCGGCTGAAGCCAGTTTTGAATGGTTGAGAGCCGCTTTTCTAGGGCAATGCGTGTTTGGACTGCAGGAGCCGGGACTGCATCTCGCGAAATAAGTTCAAAATCCGACTCTGTAAGCTCAGCCCCAATTTCATGACCTGTAGGAGCCATGGCGCAGGAGAATGAGCGACAATTTACTTCAAGACTTGAATTGACATTTATGTCTTGAGCAACGGCCACTAGATGGGCTACTGAGGAAGAATGGTATGATACACTGTGTTGTGTTTCTTGAAGCAGTGGTTATTTCAAGGCTCCTCTGTGCTTTTAAAGACAAACCAGCAGAAAGTTGTGACTCGTACGCCATTCCCACAACTGAACCACCAAATGAGTGGCGGGATTGGGGGGCAGTACCTTGCTTGCCTCTCAACATGGGTTGGTGGTCTAGGCCACTGCTGCTGCCTGCAAAAGAACCCTGGTCATGGGCTATTTTAGCCCCGATGCGATGCAATGCTGGTCTGGGTGGTTTTTTCTTCACTTTACTTTGCTCGTATTCTGCACCCATCAGTTGCTCACTTAGCGGAGCGATAACCAGGCGAGACTTCGTCCGGAGCTGAAAAACAAGGATATCACTTGTTTCGCAATTGTTCGCGCTTTTCGAACCAGTTTTGTAATCCTAGCCTAGCGGAGAGAAGCTCTGCATATTTAGATAGGCAGCGGGACAAACACTGTTGCCTGCCCAATGGACTAACTGTATGAGGGGCTGCATTTTGTCATGGTCAATTCCGGACTACTCGTGTATCTTAATTCACCTAGTTCGAAATCCAGAACCCCTCTAGATAGAATCAATGTATTTTGTTACTTTTCTCAATAGCTCGCTTTTCCATTTCGTTGCGCGATGCTCAACATCTCCATTACGTGTATTCGTATCTATAGGAAGCATTTCACCGAGGTGGGAAATATGGACTGTTTCGCGCCACGTGACACAGATTAGCATCCCACCTTTATCTTATCTTCTTATCTTATCAGGCATTGACTCAATGGCCCCCACCAATCTTCGCGATTGGGGTCTGAATTCAAGAGTCGCAAAGGTGCGTTCGTGTTTTGACTGAACCGAAAATTCTCTTTTTGGCTAACTGACCGGGCTCCGAGACACTTTTTCACCATGGCCTCTCCCTCTGATCGGCGACCGATTGTCATCTCCGGCCCCAGCGGCGTCGGAAAGGGCACCCTCTTCAAGATGCTCTTTGAGCGTCATCCCGACATCTTCACCCTGTCCATTTCCCACACCACTCGCAGCCCGAGGCCCGGCGAGCAGCATGGTGTCGACTACTACTACGTGTCGAAGGATGATTTCAAGGACCTCATCGCCCAGGACGGCTTCATCGAGCAGTAAGCCGCCCTCTCTCACGCGCGGTCAAGACACGAGGACTAACGTGCACCACTCGCAGCGCCCAATTCGGCCAGAACCTGTACGGAACTAGCAAGATGACCATCGGCGAGCAATCCGCAAAGGGCAAGGTCGTGGTCCTGGATATCGAGATGGAAGGCGTCAAGCAGGTCAAGAAGTCCCATATCGATGCCCGCTTCGTCTTCATTGCGCCCCCCTCCAACGACGAGCTCGAGAGACGGCTGCGGTCGCGCGGCACTGAGAAGGAAGAGAGTATTCAACTGCGACTGGCGCGCGCTCAGGACGAGCTGGAGTTTGGCAGGACGGCTGGCTTCGATAAGATCATTACCAACGACGACCTGGAAACAGCCTACAAGGAATTGGAGGACTGGGTGTGTGGCAAGCCTGAGAGCTCATAACACCTCGAAGTCTCCCGTGGCGGGGCCATATGAACGAATAATGACAGCGAGACAATAGAAGTGGTTCATTTGCATAGGCTAGACAAAAATACAAGTGGAGACCAGGCAGCTCCGAAGGAACCATGAACCCTCAAGTTAGAAGATGTGCCAGGGATAATAACTGCTTGATAGGATCCCCCTCTCTGACACCGTCATGTATAGTTCTTAGACAAAAAAAGTCCTTTCATGGCTCTAGAACAGTCAGCCCGTGGTCAAGTCGCAACGGAACGGTTCTCATTACAAGAAATGCTCTGAATTCGACTCAACGAACCATCTCTCATTCTAGAGTATTTGCATATCGAGGGATCCTTGAATTAGATCTCAAACTGGGACAACTGTCCCAGTGACTCATGCAGCTTGCCTTGGTGTAGCGATCAAGTGCTCGTATGTGCTTCGTGAGTCGATGTGGTCAAAGTATAATGTCTTCATTCTTTCATAAATGACTCGCAGTATCTCAACTCAATCCTGGAACTTCTTACAGGAGAATAATGGGCAAATTCGTCAATCTCTTCACAAAGAAGCCGTCTAGAAACCTACGTACAAATTTCCACTCTCTATAAGGTAAGTGACAGTGATGCGGAAAATTCCTTCAAAAGAGCACCTATCCGCCTCATTTATGAAACCCCCTATCCGGCGTCGCTAAAGTTTTTGAAGCTGATGTGAGTCTAGTGGGAAAGGGACAATGAGTAGGGAATATTTAAGTAGTCCCCATTTTTCACTGCCCGTTCCCAGTGCTCGCTTAGCATATCTAACAAAGGACTTGCCAATCGCTTATATGAAAATTCGATCCTTTTGCCTGGTAAAATCTATGCCACAAAGTTCAGTTGAGAATATAGTATGAGAATGATAGTTCCCATGCTATTTCATAAGCGATACACAGGCGAGCCTTTGGCCAATGTCCTTCATGTATCCTCACCGCAACTCGGGCGGTTTCGGGACTTATTTCTTGGTACAAACCAGCGCTGCATCTTGCTGGAGATAAACTCAGACCTGGTATGAATTTGAGTCTCGATCCAACAGCCATCCGCCGTGGCTTGTGCTTTTCTTTTTGCAGAACAGTTCTATGAGAATAGCACGCTTTAAATCACCATGAATCGCTTGGCACATCATGTAAAGGAACGATTGATATGTTTCTCTTGTCTAGACCACAAACTATGGGGCGAGTTTTCTCCTCTCTCCATATTCACCAATATTCCACCACCCGTCTAACAGCATGAAGTCCCGCTGCCAGTCAACGTGGCAAGTGAGCTGAGGCCCATCTTACAATCGTCTTATATGGGGGGCCGTTCAGTAATCAATAGGGGTGTTGGGGCTCTTCACACCATTGTCAACAGCGCCGTCGTGGGCTTGGGCGATAACATTAAACGTCTGCATATACTTGCGGAGGAAAGGGAAGATATCTTCCGCGCCACCGGGAACGTTACGCCAGTCACGGGCCAGCTCGCCGACAATGGCGAAAGCGCTCATTAGCTGGACTCCGGCAGCAGCCATGCGGTCGTTGGACACCTCGCGAATCAGCTTGCTAGTTGTGCCTGACGCCTCGACGTTGGCAAAGACATCGTACCCGGCTTCACGGAGCGAGAGTGCAAGGTACGCCGTGCAACCCTCGGTGACGATGCCGCCAATGATGAGTTGCTTCTTTCCCGTGGCCTCGACAGCTTTGCGAAATTCCTTGTTGTCCCACGAGTTGATTTCTCCTTCGCGTTGGATCACAGTCGCGTTGGGATGCATCTTGATGATCTCGCTAAGCATTGGACCTGTGGGGCTTGACTCAACCGACGTGGTCAAGACGACGGGAAGGTCAAAAGCCCTGGCAATGGCGGAATGCGTCAATACCTGGGAATGGAATGACGCCGTATCAAAATCATGGACAAGGCTAAATAGGCCCGCCTGGTGGTCAACGATGAGGACAGCCTGTGGGACAAATTTATCAGTATCGGCGACGGTACAAATTTATTCTCGTTCAAATGTAATCCAAAAGAGGGTTCTTTCATACCGCATCGTTCTTGTCGAGCCTTGTGTATTTGGGGCCTTTGCAGAAATTGTTAGTCAAGACAAGAATTATTCGGTTTGATGCCGAAGTATGCCTTGAATTCAGCGCGCCTGCCAACAACTTGAGAATGACTCACCCTTGGCAGCGGACGCAATCAAGGAGCAAAGCCCCACGGCGAGGAAAGAGGTGAGCTTCATGGCTTTGGTTGCGGTAGCTGTTCCCGAATATTTTGAGTGATCGAAAGTGTCCTTGCTCGTAAAGAAAAGAAGCTAAAGGCTGATGATCGGTGCCAGAAAGCTTTCTTCCAAAGCAACCAGCAGATTACTTGACTTTTATACTTTCAGGACCTGGCCAAGCAACCATCTTCTTGTCCATTACCACTCGGCGTTGCCGAGCACCATCCAGCGTAAACCATCATTTCCCGTTGTTGCTTGCCAACACCACTACTGCTCATCCTGACGTTACGGCCTCGGCGAGTTTGCCGACCCAAAAACTATGCCTCCTGTAATTTTGGCAACTCCAGGTTGAGGAATTCGGCTTTAAGGTGGTGTTGCATGAAACCCCCTATCTTTTCAGGTACGGTACCACAAATCTCACCGTATCACATGGCGTCATTACCAAGGTTCGAGTATGGTTGTTACGATTTGAAGAGGCCATGGCCAAGGATTTAAGGCTATTCCTGACTTGATGCAAGGAACCAGTGCAAATCTATGAATGTGATATATGCATATGAGCACAGGAAAAAGACGTCCGAGCTGGACGATCCAGATTCAACACAACCACTAGGCTACCAGTAGACGGTTCTTGCGTTAATGACTTGAAATTACTAACTGGTCAATATTCATGGTATCGCACAGAACCAAACATTATTTATTCCCACTGCAGAGTTCAGAAGTATTTATTGTGTGATCAACCTCTTAACAGATCAAGGAAAGTCTAGTAACACAAATTAAAACCTCATGGGCACCCTGCACAAATGCAAGTAACGCACGTGTGCTGACGCCGGACTCAACTGCCAAATTGGGCAAAAGTTTCCGACAGTATCGTAAGATTTAATTTATTAGCCTTTGAAACAGCTCACCGCCCATCCAGACAAAGATTGCCGATGTTGGCTGAAAGGAGTCAGTGGTGCAATGTTGGTGCAGAACAAAATGCCACAACCCACCCCGGAACACTGATACTTCAAGATAACGATTTTGTGGTTGCAACAAGGCAGATACTTGACATCTAGAAAATAGAATCATTTAATCTATCCAAGATCTCAAGAGAGGAGGAACATAGCGACTCCAATTTTGTGCATGAAGACATCCACGATATAGGCAACTTGGCCACCGAAAATACAGATAATAAGAGAGATGCTATTAAGGTTTGGCTGGGCCGACTCCCTTTCATCAGTTATATTAATGGCCCGTTCTACGGTCTTAGGGAAGCAAAACAAAGCTACGTAGATTGGCATATCTGCTGCCCCTGACATAGTGCTTGAAATCATATTTAGAGTTCGTTCATATCTCAATACGCATAAAGGACAGGAGGTCTTTTAGTTGACACTGCTCCTGCGTGGTTCAAAAGGAAACTTGTCAACCATGGCTGGAATATTCGAAACCCAAATATGTTTATCCGTGTTAGGATTACTTAAAGGCAATAAACTGTGAAATATCAAATGGTATCATTGTTTCAAAACATGTTTGCAACCCCACTTCACCTTCCCATCTACCAACTGAAACCCTCATCAACCAAGATGAACTCTCTAGCTTGTCCTGAACGTCCAAGTCCAGTTGCAGTCATGCGAACCTGATCAGCCATGCCAGAAGGTCCTGAAACAACGATTCCAAGGGGACCATGGTCGTCTCGTCGACGTATCAATTCATCCCTCAGAATCTCGTCAATGTCGAGTCGCTCGCCACTGGCCGTAATAACTTGCACGCTCGGCGGTAGCTTGCCAACCAGATCAGAAAGCTCTCGGGCCAGACTCTCATGCCGCATGCCCCAGAAAAGACGTGCTGCCCGCGGACCGTTGGCGTGAAGAAGAGGAAGGACCGCAGTGACACCAACACCTCCAGCGATGCAAACAATAGTCGTGCAATGTGCCAGCTTATCTAGTGGAGCAGAATGGTACGAACCCTCAAGGAAGACAGGAATTCGGATCGGACCGCTGGCTTGAGCGAGTTTGTTTGACATGTTGCGGGTAACTCCAGAACGTGTTCGGACAACGAAGGTAGCACCAGGTCGAGTCTTCACCCCATAGTGCGATACTGGTGTCGAAGACACGGTCGGCGCGCTCGTAACATCAATAGCCTTCTCGATAGTATCCTCATCCTTCTTGGCAGAGTCGTACCCTATGCTGTCGTCTGATTGGGTAATGGAATGGTCTTGCTCATATGTGAAGGATGAGGCCACTGAGAATGGGTGCGTTTCCCAAAATCTCCATGAGAGTGTAGGAAAGCAAAGGTAGACAATACCCTCCGTAGAGACTCCGTCAATCGTAATGCGCATATATTCGTTGTTGGAGCCCTCAACAAAAGACACAACGGCGGTGCGTGAGCCATGCGAAACAACGCGCACAACTCGAACCAGACGCTCCAGTGCCCAGATTCCAATAGCAATGAACATCCAAATTTCATAGCCCCAGTTATAGGTAAAGCAGTACCAGATATGGTAATAGTAGCCGATCAAGAAAAGGAGGGCCAGGAACTGATGAGTTGCCAGGAAAATCTCGTAGAATCGTCTCCTGAAGGATAGCAAAGAGAAGGGCAGAATCGCAACCGCAGCAACGGTGGCCACAATTCCCCAAATCCAATATTCTTTCACCAGCTCGGCCTCATAATCGCTATACTTGACGTAGTATGCCAGCAGCAAAACAGAATGCAAAATAGTGTGTAAAATGGCCCAATATCCCAACCAGCGGTGCAGGAGGAGATAAGTGCTGTGGCTCCAGTCAGTCAGCCAAAGCAAAACGTTGTTGCGAGCTGAAAAAACGACGAGAGTAACCACATTGCCCATGGCCAAGTTGCCAGCGCGGTTGCCGATCAGACTGAGCTCTTGCTCCTTGAGGCTTCCGAAAGAACTCTGAGGCATGATGCTTTGGTATGGAGCAATGAGGAACACAAGATTCAGTATACTGATGAAAACGATGAAAAGTGCCTGTCCGCGCGTAGGAACCAATCCACCACCAAGCTTCAGGGCAACTGGCTCACGGTGTTTGCTGCCCCATACGGGAGGATGGTTCAGCATCGAGTTCAGCCAGAGCCAGGTTCGGCTGGACTGTAGGAAGGGAACGAATCGGAGGAGGGAAAGAAGGATGGGCAGGGCCAGAGCGACAGCCGTGATTGTGATACTATTTGAGAATGAGATGTTAGAAAACAGCATTTCGTTCTGGTTGAGATATTCAACTTACGTGTATTTTGAGTGCCCAATCTCATTGTATTCGAAGTTTGTGGCGCCATTGTACTGCAGTTGCCAGTCGTCTTCAGCGACCCAGCTCGTCACATTCAGCTCCCTTCCGGCCACGGCAATAGGCAGCGAGCCGTGGTACTCAACGACGCCATCATCCTCGTGCTCATGGGCACCATGGCGGCGGACCCTAGCCTTGGTCGTGGTTTCATTGCTGGCATGCCCGTCGTGAGACATGTCTCCGTCCATCGAGTGTCCATCGTGAGATGAGTCGCTGTCTGTGCCATTGCGGTCCGTGTCGTGGTCCGCGCGCGCGGCAATCAAGGCCTCTGTATAAGTGATGTTGGGTCTCAGAGACCAATCTCCTACAGAGCCAGTCGCCAGATGACCCTCCCAGTAGTTCTCGATCTCGCTGACGGCTGGCTTGTCACTGTCTGGGCAGTAGGTGCTGATACAGAGTGCCATGGTTCGCAGGAAGGACGGGTCGGTAAGGTAACAATCAGGTGGAGTAACTGTTGTCGAGTGGCCAGAGCCAAAGACCTCTCCCTCAGTCGGCGTGCAGGACAAGGGACAGCTCCGGATGACGCTACGGCAGGCAAAAGCACAAGCCGGCTTGTACATCACCTTGCCGAAGCCGATCAGGCCGGTGCCGTCTGCGGCTGCCAAACCGGCCCCGCCAATGACGGCCCCGAGCATGAGCAGCTTTGGCGCCATGTTGTATCCAGGTGAAGCAGTATTCAAAACCCTTGGCAGCGTCCTGTGTCTTAGTTTCCTCGATTCAACGACTAGGAGGACGATCAGGGACACCAAGAGCGTGAAACTAATTGGAAACAAGAAGGTTGCATTCTGCAGCAGGGCACCGCTTATATTTGCACGTATTGGTAAACAGGCATATCTCAGCAGAGGTCAGTACTGGAGCATTCTTACACTTTGACCCTCGACTAACATGTTCTATCTGAAGTCTGGGCTCGAGCTGAGGCCCCTGTTCATGACCAGGATGTTGATTAGCTCCCACTAGCTCCCCCTGCTAGTCGGAAGGAAATCTTGCTCATACTGACTCAAAACGCTCTCAAATTCACGGAAGAGGTCAGCCCATATGAACCCCTTCTGGAAATCGCCATCAGCCAATCATCAGGTGTGCCAAAGATTCAATGTCTCTGTGTCCCTCCGTTTTGTCTAAGGGGGGGAATCCGGACTAGTTCTCCCGTACACAAGCATATCTCTAACTCTAATAAGTAGTCTTGGCTGTCAATGACCATCAATTAATTGCTAAAAAAGACCACGCTGCTTTCTAATCTTCATGAATCATTCTGCTAAAACGGTAGCTAAATTGTAAATTGTCCGAATGCCAAGTTCTCTGCCTTGCTTTTTCCCGAGATGCCCTGCGCCGACCGACCCAAACCTATCTTCCGTGGTAGTATTTTTTGTGTAAAGGTAGCGCATTATATATTAATTGTAACACGACGAGTCTGCCGTGCTCCTTGGCTGACGCTATGCATTGATCGTGGTTGTCGAGATCTTGACGGCGTGACTTTTCGGTTCATTGCTTGGCGGACTGAGGATTTCTTTTAGTCCGTTCCATCCGCCTTCGATGCTGGACGCTGCTATTCCGCGGCTTCTCAAGACGGAGGTTGCCAGCCGTGAAGCGTCGCCGTCGTAGCAGACAACAATCACCTCCCGGCCAGATGACTGAGCGGCCTTTAGCAGTTCAGCAGTTTCTTTTGAGTCAAATAGCTCTCGGAGCCTTGACCAAGCCCAGTGAACTGCATTTGCATCGCCAAACAGATCGCCATTGGCGGTCTTTGGTGTCAGCCCCTCTAGGGTAACTGCGTGTGCGCCAGCAACGTGTTCCTTCTGGAATGTCGCTGCGTCTCTCAAATCGATGATCAAGGGTCTGGTAGCTGCTTCAGCGTTGAGCCTATCTTCCCGACAACTCAATGGCTTTTGGGATTTTGGCGAGGCACAGTTGAACACAGATTTAAGTCTTGCTGCGAACCCACGCTTTCTGCTGGTAACCGTGTGGCTGGCGCAGCGTGTGACGGGTATTCTTGCCTTGCCTTCGTGCTCAAACTCTGAAGTCGACGACTGGCCTTCTCCTGCTATCAAATTGAGTGCTTGCTTGGTATCTAGTATCCATCTCTCGTCATGCTTATCTTGATCGCAAGAGAGGAGGATCTGAAATGCCCAGTCGTCAGTTTTCAGGCTTGAGATGATAAACTGGACAAACTCACCTCGTTGTGGATTGGTGGGAATTCATCTTCGCCAAGTTTGGTGAAGTAACCATCCAAGTACTGATATGGAAGGTCACTGCAGGTAAAGACGCATGAAATCTCACCCGTTTGGGGGTCAGCAAGATCTGACAGTTTCCCCGTGGCCTTGACATCGCCGATGTAGTCAAGCAGGCCTTGGAGGGCCTCGCCAGATGACGGCCCCGCAATTAGCCCCTCGCGAGAAAGTCGCATGGACATACGATATGAGTCTTCTGATTTGACTTCGGTGTAAGTGTCAACTGTGCTCTTCCAGGGGAAGCCACAAGACTTGAAGCCATGCAGATGGCGCGGGCCGGGAGTTGGATCTCCGAACACATTGAATACGCTGGGTTCATCAGTATGGTTCAAGGGCCGTAACGAAGAAGCACATACCCCAAAACTTTCACGGATGGCTTTTGTGCCTTCAAGTAGGCGCCCGTACCTGTGATACAACCTTGCACATTGGTCAATCCCTGATCAGTCTGGAGCTAGTCCACTCGTAAACTTACCTCCTGTTCCCACCGTAGTGCAGAAGATGTTGATTTCCGGTAATTGCTTAAGAGTCTGGGGCCCTGTCCAGCGTTCGTGTGCTTTCCAGTTCTACTTGAGTTAGCCAGCTGAGCAATGGCCAAGAGTGGTGGGTTGTGCTTACATTAGCGTTGTCGTACTGCCCTGGGTAGCAGACATTTTCATCGCTTTTGGCCAATTCGCGCAGTCGGTTCATAATTCCCCGTGGATCGGTTGGTTCCTGCTGCGCCAAACCTCCGTACAGGGATCTGTGCATCATGCTCGGTTAGCCATGTGTCTCTGCGGCACAGTAGTGCCTGTGTCGATCCGGCACGGGACGTCTTGGCTTACATCTGCAACCCGAAGAACCGGAGCATCTTGAGTGAATCCTTGTGCTTTTTGTTCGTCACGTGGGCCGTGACGTTGCTGTTTCCCCATAGGACATTTGATATTATGCCGAGAGATAAGACGGTCGAGCCAGAGCTGGCTTCTACTATGGCCTGCGTGGCGGCGTCCGGGGCCTTATCTTTGAGCATGTTGAGGGCTATTCATTGGCTGTCAGTCTAGACGAGCAGCAACGGGAGGGATGAGGAAGATTGTGCTTACCAGGGAGAGACTTGACGTTCTGGGCCGGCAAAGCAGTAAGCATCTTAGCGTAGATGCGAACGCCATCTTGTCTGTATGGATTTAGGCGATCTGGGATCTCAACCAACGGCAGTGGAGGGTTGCAGTCGGGGTCGAAATACTGAGCCACCGAATCGGGACCCTTGAAGACGTTGTTGGCTGCCATTTTTAAGCTTACAGTAAAAGCTTAGTGGGAACAGAGGCAATTCCAAATACAGACGAAAGAATGATGGAGGGTGGAACTCATGCGTGCTTGACCTCCGGAGACATCGAGTCAATGCATTGTAGGTGCTCAGATCCCATATATACCTAAAATTACGAGCAGCCTCCTCCTCGACTGGCCCCTGGAAACGTATGCAGTCACGTTGACAGTAGATACATATTACACAATACTTCCTCCGGAGCTTACTGTGGCAACGTACAGGTGCGGAGGTAACGGCTCCTGCTGCTTCTGATTCACTAACCCTGATGTTTGCGTGACGCGCCGAAACAAACCAAGGTCACGGATCAAGTTGCATGGCCAGCGGCCTGCTGGCATGGGCTTGTTGCTGAATAGGCAGGCTACCCGGTCAAGCGGTCCTGGAGTGTTGCAATGCCAAGTGTTCGAGTCCTCTATTCGGCATAAGCCGTTGTTTCTTGGCAATTAATCTGCACAGTCTAGCCGTCCCTCGAAGCTATGATCGTTTTTCAATATGGATCGGCGTCTAGCCTACTGCACGCCCGCTCGTAGCGCAAGCCTCAATGCTCCCATCCTGCGCAAATATGCGTCAGTTTCCACACCCCCAACTCCAAAGGCTTGCAGCCCAATGCGGCTCGCGGTTTGGGGCTAACAGCTATGGGCGTGGCCTGAGGTAGCATTGCATGGTGATGACCGTAAACACACCGACCGCAACTCATCAGGGTGTTCTGCAGGCCAAAGAAAAGGACATATCTGGCGGGCTTCGTCTTCGACTTTGTTCTGGCTAGACTGACGACTAAATTTGCCATCGCTCTTTGAGAGCTGATCAATCAACCTATCCCTCTCCTTCAGATTCGCCGATCCTACCCTACCTAACCCCCAGGGTTCTCTGGTCCGGGCACACCCTTGTCATAGGCCAGCCATGGCTGTCCAACAAGCTGCAGACGCAACCAAAATCCTACTTCGTGTAGGAAAAAGACGCGGTAGGTTGAGGAGTCAATGCGAGGGGTTTCATGACGAAAATTGGCTGACATTATTGGTCTAGGTTTGCTAAGTGCACTGGCTGAGAGGAATGTGTCGCCTCTCTCAGAGAGTTTCCACAGGATACATCTAGTGTTGTCGGCCATTGGGGATGGCGAAGAAGTCAATTATTCGTCGGCATCCATCTTTGATATCGACGGCAGCGACATCAAACCCTACAGCGCTCTGTTCTCCAAAGCTCTCGATCTGTTGAGCGATACACGCGACGCCCCAACCCCCTCGGTAATTTTGACCTTGGTGTTCTCTCGCAACGAGGGTCAAGTTATACGATGCGACTTCCTCGAACGCAGATTCGAAGGATGTCATTTTGTTCATCATGCCAAGTCCTTTCTCACACCGCTGGCTGAGGTGTCGGCATTGACCAAGAAGGAATTGATCGAGCCCAATTTCCTGTGTCAACTTCCTAAAGCTGTCGGTGGCATAATATCCCTGCTGTCAGACTCTCACCATCAGCAAGAGTTTCTTGGCGAAATCGAAGATGAGCTATTGAAGCGCCTCACGTTCCCATGGTTAAGCCAAGAACCCATCAGGCAGCGACGTGTTGTCTGGGTTCAAGGCCGCGACAACTTCGAATCTATCCATCGCGCATACGAGGCTGCATGGGCGCTGGGCATCACTCTCGTCATCGTCGATCAAGCAGGCCATTGGTTGGAAGATGACAAGGGGCCATACGCGTACCTTCGCGAAGCCTTCATCACATGCAGCATCGACGTCGATGCAGGACTTCCGCAACGATTGTATGACGTGGTCAAAACATATCCTCAGCACGTCGATGGTTTGGTTACCATCAGCGACGTGCGCTTAGCTAGTGTCGCTAAGGCGAGTGAGATGCTTGGCCTGCCGACATCTCCATCGGAATCCTACACAATTGCCGGTGACAAGGGAGCATCCCGGCTCCTGGAGCCAAAAGCAGCATCGGACTTCGTGGCCGTCGTTTCCGGCGTGCACGAACTCGACGACCTTGTCGCCAAGCATGAGGGTGAGATCCCCTATCCTCTCATCGTCAAACCCTCCCTCGGCTGGAACAGCGACTGCGTGAGCAAGGTGAAGAACCTTGAAGAAATGCGAAATGCGGTGAAGCGGGCATCGGAACGACATGCCAATGCACCAACCAAGGTTACAAAGACGGTTATTGAACCTTACATCAGCGGGCCGGAAGTAGACGCTAACTTCGTTATGCTTGATGGCGAGATCCTCTACTTCCAGGTATTGGACGATTTCCCCAGCACGGGGGATACACTTGATGTCGCTGCCAGCGCCGAGGCGGCGGCCGCGCCTAATTTCATGGAGACGATTATGTTGCAGCCTTCCGGCTTACCCGAAGACGAGCTCGAAGTTCTGAAGGAGGGACTCAAAGAAAGCGTCCTTCGCCAAGGCTTCTCCTCAGGCGTTTTCCACTGCGAAGCTCGTGTGCGAAACTCTCGAACCTCGTACCGACCCCGGAAGGACAATGGGCTCTTGGACCTTCACATCCCGGAGGAGATCCCAGCGACTAAGCCAGCTTGCTATCTCCATGAAAACAATGCCCGAACTCCCGGCTACCCTGGCACTGTTTCCGCGCTACTTGCGCATGGGGTGGACTACTACGCGATTCGTTTGCTCTTCGCACTCGGTGACGCCCAGCAGCGCATTCGAGCCCTATCTGTACCATTTGCACATGGCTCGCAGTACACTCTTGGTCTTACGGTATTCCCACCCACACGTGGCGGTATCATGGAAACGGAGGATGCAATCGCGGAGATGCTGGAGAACCATCCCTACATGCGTGACTGGATTGTGGACTACCAGACCATGCGCAAAGGTGGCGCGGTGGTCTATGGACCTGATGATACCCAACTCTGGTTCATCGGATACGCGTCTATCATCTCAAGAGCCGGCCGTAAAGAATGTCTCGAAAGGATTAAAATAGTCACGGATAATTTTACGTATAAATTGGTGGGAGAATAGAGTAGACAAAAATAAAACCCCAATCCAGCGAGCTTTGTTGGGGCCACAAGTCGATTACAAGAGACAGAATCGCTCCAGACTCCAGGCGCATTGTCCAAGGCGGAAGCGAACACCATTGCTCCTGTATTTTGCGCTTGGAGACACAAAACTAAGAAGCTCCGGACACCATGCGTGTCCAGGCCTCGTTCCTCAAAAAAAATAAAAATAAAAAAAAAAAATAAAAAAAAAAAAAATGCTGTGACCTTGTGTGTCCAAGTGCCGGTTGACACGCAGGAGCTAACTATTACGCCACCAGTTGTCCCCGCCACTT
>PXOD01000293.1:0-45401 GCA_003012165.1 Paramyrothecium roridum
ATTAGCCGTGTGTAGGCGGTGAACTGAGTATCGTAATAGCTTAGGTGCAAGAGCGTAGGATTGATTGGGCATGTGGATTCGAGGAAGGACTGTCGCTTCAATCAGTTACGTCAATGGGATTCATCAAGCTGACACTGATGTCTCACAAGCAAGTCTAGCTCGTCACACTACTGTACATCGTCGCCGTATGTTGCCTAATTGGACACCCATGCTATCCAGGTTCTGCCTTGGCCACTGCAACATCTTCATAAACTTCTCCTGTCTAATTCGCTCGGCTTTTAATCTGGCATTTTACTATATATTCACCGGCCATCTTCCGATCCTAATGGCATTATAATTAAGTAATTTATTCAGGAGACCCTTATTTGAGATATTCAAATGCGGATATAGCTATAATAAAATGATCCAGTAGGGAGGTCTAATACCCAGGGCCTCAGATATAGTAACAAAGTCGATAATAAATCAAGTCAGCTTTTGCACCGACCTCGATGACTCCTAGGTCCGGGCGGCGAAGAGCAAGCCAACCAGAATGGGTGGCAAGTTTGAAAGCCTGGGATACGCTCATCGGTTTCATAGTAGGGCTCAACCACTGCGATGTCAATTTTTTGAAGTAGCGGTAGCGAACACGCTGTAGCTATAGTCGAGCTTGAAAGAGCATATCAGCTGAGAAAGTGAAGTGCGCGTATCGACACCAAGAGATGACTGGTCCAAGTAATAGAAGAATTCTTCGTGCGTAAGGCCGTAGTGCATTTCTGTATTGGGCTTGATGGAGATCTACTGGTTGGCGGAGCGCAGTGACTGCTCCCTAGACACTGGGATAAAGCTGCTGTG
This sequence comes from Paramyrothecium roridum, assembly GCA_003012165.1. Classification (NCBI taxonomy): domain Eukaryota; kingdom Fungi; phylum Ascomycota; class Sordariomycetes; order Hypocreales; family Stachybotryaceae; genus Paramyrothecium; species Paramyrothecium roridum. Next base: position 832 of record PXOD01000293.1, read on the forward strand.
AGAGAAGGTGATGGGATCAGAGATGTGGAGACTTTGCGCCTGTGCAAGTCTGACGGTACATCGAGGAAACCGTAGGGCCTCAACATGGAGTGAACAGTAATGGTGCTAACGTCAAACTCAACAGCTAGCTTTTCGATGCGCTCGACCAATTTCCCATTAGTATTTCCGCCCTAGCCATCGAAAGCAATAGTAAGCTTGGTGGATGATTCCTCCAGCAGCGGAGTTTCGGCGATCCCGCTAGAGCTGGCAGTTTCCTGAACAGGAGCAACCAACTGCCGGGATATTGTGGAAGATTATCACCAAAGACCACGCGCCTGAATATTGACAGATGCGCGAAAGCCAGCTACAGCCGTCTCGTTGTACTAAGTGTGATGGGCGTGATCGACGATGGTCATCACACCGGGATGGAGGGACTCGTACAGCCCCGCGAGCTGGCCACAGTGAACATCTTGGATTCGCCGAGGCCCGCGGAAGCATTCCTGCCGGAAAGAAAGACATACTCACCCAGCGTGTTGCTCGATTCGAGCGCTCTGAAGGCCGTTTGCCAGGCTTGACGATGAGTGTCATTGAAGCCCCGAGTACGATTTACCGAATGGCATCAATCCTCACCGTGCCATTGGTGAAGTATGCCTACAAGATGCGAGCCAAGACACCAGTCACGTTTTCCATCGTGCCATACCTGCTCAATTAACCTCCTCTTTCCGAATTAGCCGCGGTTGCAACAAAAAAATGCGAAATACAGGGATGTTGCCAAGTTTATGTAGCCGCACCAAAGAAGGCACATTTTGTGTACCAGGATGGTCGAGACTTGCGCGCGACATTTACGTCTCTGCACTACCGGTACAAGTCGAAAATATCGATTAAAAGATGGCAATCGGCCTTGTCTCACTTATATCACACCTTTCTGGGAAAAGATATGTAATACCGAGACTGCTGTCCGAGGATCGACTGGGATAATTTGGGATAAATCCTGAGAAATCAGAATGGAAAAAAAGAACCAAGCAAAAACAAAAAGTCCATCTACTGGCTATAGACCACCAGATAAAAGTGGGAATCCTGTCTATGGTTGACAATATCCCTCAAACATTGTGTTCGGATGTATGTTGTCTGACGTATGCATGCGCGGGGGGTTACATCAGGAAGGATCGCAACCCCCTCGGACTGTCGCCGAGCGGAACGTCGGCAAAACATTAGATGTAAGCCCAACTTATTTCCCACAGGCTATAACGAACATACTTGAAGATATTATTTGTTTTCAAAACATACAGATCGATCAAGACACTAACATGGCGAAGGATGAAGCACACCCCAGGCGGGAAATGAAGGTCCTTGCTTTAGGCCTGTTTCGTACCGGCTCTGCCTCTATTGCAAAGGCCCTTGAGACGCTTGGTTATCAAGACGTGTATCATCTTCTCAAGTGCATCGAGTCACAGGACGATTTCAAAATTCTCAACCGGGCAGCAGATGCAACGTTTCCCACACTCGCGACGTATACAGGCAAAGCATTCAGTCGCCAAGAGTGGGATGAGCTATTCGGATCGTGTGAAGCGGCGACGGACGTTGCATCCTTCTTCGCCCTTGAGCTCATACAGGCGTATCCAGAGGCAAAGGTCCTGCTGGTAGAGCGCGACTTCAACGCATGGTTTAGCAGTGTGGATGAAGTTGTGTCCAGTGGTTTATTCGGCCCCAGGGCTGAGTTTATCCTGAACGTTGTCCAGCCCATTCTCGGGTCAGAAGGAGGAATTGCAATGCGCAAGTTATTTTTGGGTTGGTTCCAAGCTCGCAACCTAGAAGAGATCCGCCGAAACGCCCGCACGAGGTTCGACAGACACTACCAACAGATACGGGAGGCGGTGCCGCCGGAACGACTACTCGTATACAAGATGGGAGACGGCTGGGAACCACTGTGTGACTTCTTAGGCAAGCCTGTTCCAGACCTTGAATTTCCGTGGGTGAATGAAAGGAAGGAAATCAAGAAAAGGGTTGCAGAAAAGATTCGCAAGGATTTCGCAGCAGCCTTTTTGAAGCTACTCTTTTGGATTGGAGCCGCAGCAACAGTTGCCATGAGTCTTTGGATCATTAATGGATTTTTCGAGCTCGGTGGAAGTGCTACACTTTGAGTTCGTTCACTCTACAGACTTAAGACATTATTGTCATCTTGCTTTGATACTCAGTTTGAGTTTTTAGCAGCATCTGGAAGACATTTGATGCTCAGTCACTAGAAAGACAGCGTCTCTGCACATAAGAGAAGCAAGATAGTATTGTTATGGATGAAAGCAGACTCTTCATTGAATTTCTTGTTTGATAGCAAATTCAGGCCAACACTGGTTTCCACCGTACCAAGTATCATGGCTAGTCAACACAAGCGTGAGTAGATTATTCTTAGCAGTTGCTGCGATTGCTAGACTCGGTGCAGTGCTTGCCATCGGGCTTGGTGCCGACCTTGGTGGTGCCCTCGTACAGCTCACACCAGTTGCTCTTGTTCTGGCACGAGTTGGTAACGCGGCAGGTGTCGCCGTTGTTGATGTTGATGCCGCAAAGCGTGCCGCCGTTGGTGGCGATGACGTTGTTGACGAGCACGTGGCGCTGGTTGGTGCTGCCGCCACAGGTGCCACAGCTGCGGACGAGTTTGCCGTAGTCGTTGGCGTAGAAGTTGCTGACGCTCACGGTTCCCTTGCCGTTGAACTGGAAGATCTTGTCGCTGGCCTTGAAAGCACCACCGCCTCGGACGTATGAGGTTCCGCCGCTCTGCTTGAAAGTAGCGGCGTCCTCGCAGACGTCGGACCACCAGACATTCTCCAGAGTGCTGTGGGTAGCATGTTAGTTTTGCTTGGTGGGAAGGATAGGACGGAATCGTACCAAGTGCCACGGCAGTGGACACCTTCGGCCGAGCTAGCACCGATAATCACATTGGACAGGGTAGCACCGTCCTCAAGGATGAACATGGCATCTTTCTCTCCGGTCTCGCTCTGCTCCTGACAACTCCTTGCTGGAATCGTAGTCAGTGAATGGTTGTTGAGATAGTACCTCAGCAGATATCTACATACGCTCTCTTTCGAAACGCTTCATGCCACCGTCGTATTTGCCCTTGACGGGAATGGCGGCGCTAGTCGCGCTCACGCCAGCTGAGCGAGGAAGGGTTGTGGTCATACCACCATTGCTTGGTGGAGTGGGCGGGTTGCTGGGCTGGGGGTTCCCGGGGTTGCTCGGTTCAGGGTTGGGCGGGTTGTTGGTGCACGGCACGCACTGGCTGTACCATTCGTTGGAGCGGACACAGCAGGCTCCAGAAACACAGCTGGTAGGACCCGTGTGGCCTTGTCTGTAAAAGTGATATGGGTTAGCGAACAGAGACGCGCACAGAAGCAGTGCTGGAAGATCGAACACTCACCCGCCGCACTGGGCCCATAGAGGCGCTTGAGCACTAACAAAGGCACTCAGGCCAGCGATCATAAGGGTTACAGTGAACTTCATGATGATGATGATGGAGTGGTGGACCGATATTTTTGCAAGTGCAAGTCAAGCAGCGTCGGATTGGCTGTGATGGATTGCCCTGATACTGTTCGCTTCATCCACTTCTAGCAACAGACCCTGCCTTGATACTTATATCTCCAAGACTCCAGATCAGCTTCAGGATCAAGTTCCACATCGACACAGACTGCCTTCTGCACATCCATTGCCTTCTTGATAGTCCATCAATCACATGCCAGATCTAGGTCAAATACTCCGGCCCAAGTGTTTAGACTCATTGTTTTCGGACGCAAAATATGATTTAGGTGATCGGCAAAATGCTTCCGGTCTGTGAAGGGTTAGTTCTAGAGAGGAGTTTTGGGACATCTACATAACATCGAATCCTGGGGTGCGCCTCGGCTGCATGAAACCCGCAGAGACGTTTGTTTTAGGTTATTATCGTCACGCTTGCATCCGCACAGAGAGCTTCGGAAATTAAGCGTGTGGGGTTGAAATGAACGGACCATCGGAGGCCCCTGTTCTAAGATCGATCTGGCAGGCTCACAACTGGCTGCGATTATCTGTCCTCGAATCATAATTACTTCTCGACTGCTGTGGCAATGAGCTGTCACATGCTATCCCAATAAGGCAATCTTAAGCACTTCCTCAAAAGCTTTTCCAAGTCGTCCCTTTTCAAGCAGGTCTAAGCCACGGGCATTTGTCCGCAAATTGTCCCGCAATGTAACCCTCATGCTAACGCCCTAAAAGAATCCAGGCCGCTCCTGGGTCAGTGGTCAGGGACAAGCGCAAGCGAAAAAAGACGAACAGGTTTTATCGGCCAGTTTCTCCATGTGGCCTAACCTCACAAGGGTCTTCACGAATGTCCCTGCGTGGCGCGCCAGCTAGAGAGTGTTGCCAAGACTGCAGGCGAGAATTCTCAGAGCGTATGTTTACTGACTACCGGGAAGTCAAAACAAGAATCTTGGCCAGGGTCTATTGAGGTAAGGAAATCGTCAGCGAGCTATATTGAGTGATATCTTGCTTAGTCCACCGCCTTGCCAGAAACAACGCGGACGATCCGGCTGCAGGTACCGGGTGGCCCAGGGCCTCTGTCCAAATCTGTAAATCATGCGACCGAAACGAGTGCAATGGAGCAAGGCACCCCATACCATGTCAGGACTAGCGGTATCATTCTTCCTGTTAGAGCACGTTGGTGTGGAGTAGCATCCAATTTTGCTGAGCGAACACGAGCTTGGATGTCTTGCCTGCATGCTGACGAAAGAGGAATGTCCCTCATGAGGCACAGGTGATACCGGTATACTGACAAGCGATCGGAGGAAATGCAACCGAGAGGGTCCGATAGAGTCGTGAGCAGGCGCTAAGAATCTGTTGAGGCTTGAGTGATTCGTGGAAAAGCCCATGTGGCGTCGTCAAGTGTTGGACCGCGAAGCATAAGGTAGAACTGTCAGCATTTCGCAGAACGTTGATCCATTTCTGCAGTTTTGCCTTCATCTAGTCTTGATATCGACCAGGTGTAGCGAACGTTATGTGGTACGAAGTGAAAGCCTTCATGACCTAATTTAGAAAGCTTTCCTCCGCTCCGACTCGAATTCAGGCAACAATAATTATTGCAAAAAGATATTCCTTAGGACTCTAGCGATACTACGAGAGTAGTATCGAGCATCTCCCTGCGTCAAGATGGCCATTTCAGGAGCGCTTGCGCTCAATGCTTGGACTGCGGCTGAGTAGCTTGCCACGGGATGATTGTATCCGCGGAGTTGCAGGAGCCAGTCCAAGCCTCGGCGCCGAGAGTTAAGCGCACATGAGACCTATAAGACGCTCAATTATGCTTTGAGGGGAGGCTGAGCATTTGGCGAGCATTCTCCCCATGTCCCGCAATGACCACGTTAGCCAATGGTCTAGTATTGAGGAAAAACGAGATTTGGTCACGATGCAGGATTTGACGAAACCAACACTTCCATTGGCACAAGATTTGTAAGCACTGCCAACACTCAAACTGAATACTCTATAGAGACAATTCTCGGGCCATGAATATAGTGAAGCTCTCAGATCTCTTCTTGCAATGATTTAATACATTAGATTTAAAAGGCCATCCCTGTCTCGGTGACCCTTCTCTAGCTCAGCTACCCTACACCATGTCAATTCGCTTGGATGATGCGAATGAAAGCACGAAAATACTCCTGTCTTTGAAGAAAAATCTGATAAAAGTTTCCAAAACGGATTTGAAGTCGAGACCGCTTTTTTAGATATTCTTTTCCGATATCCTCTTTTGACCCTGGCATTTGTCTTCAAGCTCGTCGATAGAGGGTTTATTGGGTGGGGAGAAAATAATAATGCAGGAACTACATTTCAATACCTTAATGTTATTAATAATAATCCATTGATTAATTTACTAAAACTCCGGACAATTGCTTTTAGTATTATAATATTTATTTCATATGTTCCTTTCTAATTCATTAATAGTTTTCGCCACACTCGTTGAGATGATTATCTACACCTAAACAGTCATATATGATGATCCATGCCATGAACAGTTGCATAGCCCGCACAGGAGGCTGCTAGTACATACGTCCTCCTATGGAATGACCTACAGCGGACTTCTGTTCATTCTTCGAGGCATTGCAGCGCCTGCTAGACTGATGCGGGCATGCCCATTGTGCCACGTCGGAGTAAGCCGGCATTCCGAGATGCAGCGAACTTGTCTGTAGTACCAGCAGTAGAGACGTGGTTGATTCAGCGCTGTCGACGTTGGGTTTTGATTGCGAGTTGGGCTTTCGATATGGTGCAGGGTCAACTGGATGTGTATGGAAAAGCTCATCCCCTCCTCGGCGTACCCGTCCTCATCTATTGTGGTCAAGGCACGGTTCACCATAGATGAACCAAGCACCCTCGTCACTATCAATGCACTATTTGACTGGATTATTCGTAGGTTTCCTAGTCTCTAATTTATACTACATATAGGACGAGAATTTTGATGTAATATTATTAGTAATTGACAAGAAAAACATCAAATAAATATTAGTTAATTAAAACTCTTTTCGAAGTTTTCCTAAGACAAATATCTAATAAACAATTAAATAGACTATTTAAATACTTTAATAGTTTGAATTTATTACCTTATAAATATTTCATCAACTGACTGTAGATAACCTATGCTTTAGATGTGATCACCCTAATTTGCTCCCGTGACCGTGTCTTTTGTACTTCTTGCCATGTCTATGAGGCTTAACCTGACCTTACCTTAGGGCTGCATACCTTACTACCACCCGAGGCCCACCTCATAAGAGAGAGCTTCGGCTGGATGGCAATGATTTTTTTCTTTATATTTGAGTTCTCGGTAAGCGAAACGCTCTAGCGGCTTTTCCTCGTTGCTCTTCGCCGTTTCTCATGTCGACTTTTTCCTTCTTCATCAACCGGTGCATTGGCGAGTACCTGGCAAGTTACTCTCCCCGCCACATTCGCTTCAAGCAGCCTGTTTGTCTACAGTGACTCTCGCTTCCAGGCACCAGCTCCGGTCTGCGTCCACGTAGCCCCTTCAAACGCCCTGCCACCATGATATTAGGAAACCTCAAAACAATTCGGGCCCTTTGCGGCGCTGATGGTGGCCTTCATCTTCGGGCTCTTCCGGGCCTTGGTCAAGCATCTGCCGGCGACTGGTGGGCTACACATCTTGGGTGGCAGCGTAGTCCAGATTGGAGCTGGACACGTCGCTCGCTTTATGATGGGAAGACGGACTTGTCTCATCGTGCCCTGGGCCAAGTAAGCCACGTCAATTCCATGACACGGTACCGTACTAAAGTGTCTGCATGATCAAGGTGCAGTATCTTTGGCGGGACACGTCACGGTGCACTGATACCTTGTCCTTATATTCGTAACCTTTGCAACCGTTGGCGGGTCTGTGTGATCCAAGGTACCTTACCTACCTACCTACCTCCCCTTCCCAGCTTACTACCTTACCGTAAACCTGGGCAAAGCAAGGTAAGGCAAGGTAAGGCAGCAGACTTGTACCTTGGGCCCACAGGAGTCTGATTGGGCGGCAACGATTGTTTTCTTCACATTTGAGTTTGCAGCAAGCGAGACGCGTGTTGAAGGCCCACCGACGCGTTCTACCGGTGCTCCCTCGCTGCTCCAGGATGTTTCTTACATCTGGTCGGTAATGTGCACAGGTCAACCGTCCCAGCGGTTGCAAAACATACTGGGGGTTGGGTGGAGGGGCGGCTTTAGGGACCCAGCAAAGCTCGTACCTCATCGTGGTTGCTGGGTCTAGTAGCCGTCACAGGTGAAGCCAACACGAGCACAGCTTGTCTCATCATATTCTGTACCCGGTAAGCAAGCCACCCACGCCCATTCCGCCATGTGACACTGTACTGACGTGCCTCCATGGCTACGGTTCGCGGAACACACTCAGAGTGTAGTGATCCTCGCCCTCCCAATTCGGACCCGCCGGCACTGTTCACAGGTCGTGCGTCCATGACTCCTCAACCATGACCATGTTCAAGTGTCACAAGTGGAACGACGTGACTGCTTCGGTGCAGAAGGACTCGGCCTCGGTGGCGCAAACGGGAGTTACAGCACATGGGATGAACGGTTGGCTAACTTGTGTAATCCACAAATGTTGATTAACTGACTTGTTTCCTTCTGCCATGACACATGACCAGGCCAGTCTCGTAGCCTTCACAGTCCACGCGATGTGCTTCCTGCTGAACTCCATGAGCCGAGTCTGCCCAGACACTTCCACCAGGATCTCTCCAGCCGACGTCTAGGTTTGTGCCGACAGGATCATTTTTGAACCTTCAGCAGTAAGGTTACCGTTGCAAAGAATGCCATACAATAAAGTAGCCATTTACCAAGCACCTGAATAGTCCAGTAGAATGGCTCCGGATATTTAAAAACTTTAAGGCCCCAATCTTACCTCCACACGATCCTGCTTCTTCTCTTCATCGTAACTCACACGGCGTTTGCATTTGCAGCCCATAGGCCCGGCCTAGTGAACTTCAACATCTCGTCTTGAAAATGCACCTTACCTGTGGGAAGACCTCTTTTCGGCGCGCGATTGGAAAAATGAAAGAGGCAGCGCAGCATTGCAAGCCGAAACCGAAAAGTCTTCTGCTGAAATTGCCGGTAGATGTAATAATGCACATATTTGAGCATCTTCCACAAGGCAATCAGGTGCTGCTGTCACAGACATGCCGCGCACTCCATGATGGACTTGCAAATCTATGCGGTCTTTCTTCCACATTGGATCGAGAGCAGAAATTTCATTTTCTGGTTGGCCTTGCTCACGACTTACCAGACAGTTGGGTGTGCGATGCCTGTGTGAAGCTCCACGCATTCGAAGAGAAAGACACCCCTGAATCCCCATACAGCGTTACATGTCCTTATGGATGGAGGCGTCTACGGAACGCCCAAACAGGCCCACATCCACTTCAATTCCACTATCGTTTTGTTCAGCTAGCTTTGAAGTATCGTCGGATGGGTTGCAGAGATGCATACGTTGAACAAATCCTTAAGCGAGGGAATTTCTCGAAAGCACGTGTATTTATCTACGCTGGCTGGTTTTTCCCCAAGATTGTCAATAACCGATTTCTCGTCATGGTAACACGATACTGCAGATTTGTCACCACTTCCGAATTGGAGAAGGTGGAGGACTGTCAGACCTTTAGCCTCTGCAGGCACCAGGGAATCTACAAGAAAGCCGAGATGGCGGATGTGAAGGACAAAGATGAGCTTCACAACACATGCCTTCATTCAGCCTACTGGCGGGCCGTATCTAACCAGCAGTTTGACGTTGAGATTGATGGCAGCTGTCCTAGTTGTGCTGTCGATTGGTGTTTCACCCGTACACGCTACGCTTGCTACATCAATTCTTGGCATGATTTTGGTTCCGAGGGCTCTCCGTTGGATGCTGCATGGAGCGTCCACACTTATGAGTCTGTTCATGGTCACCACTTAGTCGAGAGGCACGAACCTGGAAGCGTGAGGCGGTCTTATGGTAAACGGCCTCAGTTGAGACCCCAGGACTACGCCGTAGAAAAATATTGGACGGAGCGTGGATACTGAAAACTGGATTGGAGTGGCATTTACTTTGGCATTGGGGGACTGGTAGAAAACCTACGGTGCTCGGCTCTGTTGAAGATCGCCTCGGTCATTATGTCTGTAGAAAAAAAAAAAGAAATTCGAAAGTTTGGAAACAGACGTAGCCGAGAGGAATCTATCGATATTAAAGGCACCAGGTGAAGATTCCATACCGCCATATACCAGTGAGTTAAGGTAGAGAGCCAAACGTTTAAGTGTATTTGGATCGCGTTTGGGGGACTGATGAAGCAGTTGAGTGCAGCGCCAGGGTACGGCTGCTTTGATCGTCTGATACCTACCATGTCCTGACAACTTTTAATTCCACGGATTGAGTGTGAATCCTGTATCGTCGAATTTCAATTAGGATCGCACACCAGCGTGTACGCATAAATGACCTAAACCGGCAGGGCAAGGCAAGCATGGGAAATGTAACCTGAACATCCAGTCACAGTACGACACGTGAACTTCGAATGATCCAATCATCGGATCCGTTGCATAGCCTCGTCCACATAGCCTTAGGCAGCAGCGAGCTATAGAGAGCAGCCAGCTGAGCAACTCATTTGCAAATCATCATCCCGTCCTCATCTGAAACCAGCCAATATGTCAGGCGCTGAGGCAGTCCTGGGTATCGTCGCCGGGGGAGCGGGCCTGCTCTCTCTAAGCATCCAACTAGGACAGAGTGCATTCAAATTAAGGCGCATTTATCAGACGGCCAAAGACGCTCCACAAACCGTCGAAAGGGTCGTATTTGAACTAGAAACTATTGCGCTTGCCCTTCGAGAGATCGAAAAGCAGCGTCAGCTGGTCAATCAGGATGACGAATCGATCCTACGCTGCGTCGGCCACTGCCAGGGCAGCATCGCCGATATTCAACAACTTGTTGATAAGCTCGAAGCACAAATATCTAAGCAAATCAAGATTCGGGGGAAACTCTATGCAGTCTTCAAGGAGCCTGAAATAAAGGACTCATTTGCGAGGCTCGATAAGGCCCGAAGTTCCTTGGAACTCGCATATATGATCTACCTCGGCGAGCGACAGCGTCGATTTCAAGAGGCTCACACGCAAACGCTAGCCCAGCATACCGCCATGCTCCAAACTCTACAGAATCAGCTTGACGCACCGACTAGCAGTACATCGCGAGAATTAGTCCTTATTCGACAGCCATCAATAAAAGAAAGCAATGTGAAGCCGGAAACCCGCGTCACAAACCCAGAAGTATTGACACATCACGGATCAGAAAGCATTATGTCCAATAACGAGCAGTGGCTGAATGCACGGGAAATTCAGCTCGGCAGCCATGATCGAGAACGACGGAGGAGCAGGACACTATTTCGAGCTCGTGTTTATTTACCCACATTCCTGTCCCGTGTGATCTGGGATGTCGCGCTTACTCAATCGAAATGCGGATGGAGCGTGCATTTGCGTTCTTACAACCTAATCGAAGAGGATTCCCCAATTTTCGATTATTGCAGGGACGGGCGCCTCGATAAGATCCAAGAGGCATTTGCAATGGGAGAAGCTACGCCACTCGATATATTCAGAGATCAGTTTGGAGATTGCACCTTATTGGAGGTAGGCTTCCCGCATATCTCGATGAATAGGATGCTAATGGCATAAGTTAGGAGGCTGCGGAGAAAAATCGAATTGATGTGTGCAGATACCTGCTCAGTCTGACAGCATATCCAGACGCGCCAGTCATCTTGAACTGGGCTCTTTGTTACTTCGCTGTATTCAATCATGACACCTCAAGCCAGGAAGAAATGTACCGACTTTTCTTGCAGGAAAGAGACTTCCCTGCAGACATCAACAATCCTCTCAAATTTGATTGGTGGAATTTATGTCGCAGTACAGAAATTCTAGAAATTATTTTGCCAAACAGATATCCAAACATTTTTGTTCAATCAGTGGAGCAAAGATTCGAGCTAGCCTTCCGGCTACACCAGTTGACTATACCCGCCTTCCTGAAATGCACCGGCCTGCAGCTCTCCGACCAAAGACTTAGCACCGTGGTAAATAGTAGAGGCGCTTCAGTCCTCCACTACGTTGCAATCCGCATGACCTACGAGGCACTCCTGACGCCGAATGACATCAACATGGCAGATATCAGAGAACTAGGTATCAGCACTCTGAGACATGGCGCAGATCCTTGCAGACTTGCCCAGCATGAACTTAGCTACCTGACCTACTTGCAATTGAAAACAGGGTCTAATACCGCCATTGATACTCAAAAGAATTTCACACCACTGCTGATGATGTTGTTGGTGTTTCCATTTCCTAAGTTACCGATGTATCGTCAGCAACGACTCAAACACATCCTACTAACCCTTCGTACTTGGATCGCCATGCTCAATGATGCAGGGATTGATCTGTTAAAGTACGGTATGCAGGAGCAACAGATATGGAGACATCTAAGAACTCAATGTCCTTTGCTTGTCACAAGGAACATTCAGATAGTAGACCTTGTCTTTGGCCCAACGCCTACGGACTGGAGTTTCATGATTTGCCATCGTCATCTGCAATACATTTACGGCCTTCGGCAGCCTCCATGCTCATATCCTATAGAGGACAGCGTACCACGGCTCATCGCATGGCGTCCAAACACAGAAGAGGCCTTGGAAGGCCATTGGGATCTTGTGGATGTGAAAGAAATACAATCAAAAGAGCAAGACCTCCGGGGCTGGCTCTTCAACAAATTTGCATTATTTTCAAGACTTATGGATTATACACAAGACGATAATGGTATTATCATGCGAGCAAGCCAAAAGACCTCTCGGAGGCGAGGTTCGGGGCGAAGATCGCACAGCCAGCCCCCGGCTGCGCAATTCTTGTGCCCCCAGCGCCATGCATCGCACGAACCAGGCAGGCGACGATGGCTCCCAGAGTATCATTATTGTCATTATGGCTTGCAGTTGCATTTTAACCAAGAATGTAGCCGTTTTGAGGAGTTACTGGGGGAGGATGATGATGAGACATTTTTGAGACAATGTGCCAAGGGGAATCATCAATCCACAGCTACTGCTCAGCAATCGTCGCAGTGGGAATGGTTTAGTTTTCTGGCCGAGATTGCTGATTGTAAGAACAAAGTCATGTCAGGTCCCGCTCACTTTAATATTGCAACCAAAAGCCTCCAGCATACCGGCTCGCCAGCATGTCCTCAAAAATGCTCCACTGTCCGCTTGAACGAATTGGCTGTGCCGGAGGATTTGCGATATTGGCATCCGCGGGAGCTTGACGTGTCTTGAGAGTCAATGAATCTGGTATGTGTATGCATCGCTATTCGAGCTTGGTCGCTTACTTGTTGCTCGGCTTCAACTGGATGTTGTCAATTTACATTTTGAAGGAGAAAAGAAGTTAAATTTGCGCAAGATGGAGTTTGGTTCGAACGATGAGAACTGACAGGGAATTGAAAGGCACCGAATTTAGGAGAGTCACTGGCCCCTTTATTGTAAATTCAAGGACTTCCCTGAGAGTCTGCGAAAGCCGGGGAAATATCCTATTAATCCTGTAATTTGAAGTCTGGCTAGCTGTTGCCAAGCTTGCGGTTTATTCCTGTGGCTGTTTATGTGCGCCTCGGCTGGCCTGTCTTACAAAACTCTAGATTCTCATTTCGGCATTTTGAAATGCCGGACTTTCCGAAGATGTTCTAGGAGACTGAAGCATTAACACTGTGAGCATCTGAGGTGAGTTTGACATGAAAGTTCGACTTGGCTAGTATACGTGCTTCTCTAAGTAGTTGCGCATTGGTAAGGCAATTCTCGCAATGCCTGCCCAGCAACGTTAGTAGGGTTGTAATGAAATAGAATATTCCGGTGCCTGTAATAGAGAGTCAAGGTCGCGTCTCCAAGCGTAGAAGAGTTCGCTATTGGCCAGTGTCCAATACGGATACCTTGCTCCGACAACATGCAGCGTTTTGGCGCACCTGATCTTGCCAAAGCTAAACTCTATCAAGCACCTATGCGGGGCCATGTAGTAATTCGTGCATGTATAGGCGCCAGGTGGCTGGCTGATTTGCTTTTGCTGATTTTGATTCAGGCGTTAAGGCCTAGAACTTGCGGATGTCAGCCCTTGGCACGATGCTAACTTCTGAAAGAGGAGACGCCTGAGACAACAAAGCAGTCTTGTCGTGTAATGCCAAAAACATTAGTGGTTTAGTGGACTGCGCAGCCCAACTTGGGTTTCTGCTGTCAATCGTGGCTGAAAGACAAGGATTCACTGCGCACTTCCGTGACAAAATGTTTGTGGAATCGGGTGACCAATACGAGACCCGATTGTTCAAATTGGCGGTAACTTCCGCATATAAAAGGAGCTTTGACTTGCGACGTTGCCTGTTGAATTCGCATCCCAGCAGTTGCTGTTGTCTACTGTTGTCGGGCAAAACGCAAAAATGAGGGCCAACCAAATGACAATGTCCGGCGGGGGGGTTTACAACGAGAACTCGAACCTACAGCAGATGGCAGTGGACAAATCCTTCGAAGTATTCATACCAGCTTCGTATAAAGGTCAGTCCGGCGGGTTATTCGGAAAATGGCCGACGAGTGCTCGAATTCCGGAGCTTCTCAGCGCGCTGACTGGACCGTTGAGCAGGAAATTCAATCACCATCGCAGATTATGGATGTTCAGAGGGACGAAATTCGTATGTTTAATGGGGTTAAATCACACCATCTTTACGGGTCGCTAATATCATGGCGACTAGTGTCAAACTCATTCAAGAATACTTGTCGCGAATGCCTGGTGTTTCTTCCGCCACGCTCATATTCAACGATACGCCTTTCAACGACTTTTCAAGTTTGTCATCTACCATTGAGAGCAACCGTACTGCGCTATCACAGTGCGGTAAGGTCAATATTTACCCTCTGCTATCACCACAGTCGTTCTACCAGCGCATTGTTCCCCATGACACTGTCGATATTGGCTTCTGCTTCACCGCCCTTCACTGGTTACAGAATGTACCCAATTCACCAGATTTATCGCTCTTAGCAGCCTCAGCGCATGCAGACCTCGTCACTTTTCTCTCAGCTCGTCACAAAGAAATTCGGCTGGGCGGCCAGTTGATGCTTTGTATTCCGATTCATGGCCCTTTCAACGTGGCATTTACGGTGGAATGCATGGTAGACACTGTTCGCACACTTGCCGGCACCTATGGCGTCGATCCATCGGTCATTGCTAAAATGCCCGTGCACTGGCGAACTATGGACGAGATTATGGTGAGCATTGCCGCCTCGGATGGTGCCTGGGAGTTGCTGCATAGCAGCGAGATCCCGATGGAACATCCAGCAGCGTCGCTTCTCAAAACTATTTCTGAGAGTGACGCTGAAGAGTTCGAAACAGCCCGTGATAAGTACGCCGACATTATTACTGGGTTCGCCTTGGCTGCCCTTGCCGGGTTTGTTCTGGACGACTTCAAGGCAAAGATTCGAAGTGGAAATGTTAATGGCATCGCCGAAGACGATATTGCCCTGCAGGTTGTAAGGCTGCGACAGGAACTTACTTTTGAGTATAAGAAGCAGCTACTACAAACATATAGTCAGGCAGCAACAGGTTTTACATATGCGTATGTACAATTAAAGAAGATATAGGCAGTAAAGAGACGGAATTAACCCTTACTATAATACAACCCACCAGCAAGACATTGGCTTACACTACGAATAAGAGAGATATAAGAGAGATTGGCAGCAGTTATTTTCGTGTAAATGATGTGAAAAGAATTTCTTTTTGTACAGATACGCAATATGTCAAATTTTTCCGTAAAGAAATTGCTTCAAAATCCACCCCGTACGTGACTAAGTGGTTCTGTATTCGAGCCTACTGTTTGCGTGGGTGGACAATGGGAAGCCACTTGGTGATGAGGGAAAGAAACGTTCAAAGCCCAGAATCCTTTGGCGTCATACGGGGAATGTAAATATTACACTGACCTGTCAGCACTTCACAAGGAGAAAAATATTAGCAGGATGACAGATGAGCCCACGATGGTCAGAAATCATACGATCTTAGTAGCATGATGCCACGACAGAAAAAATGTCTTGGCGTACTATTTACAATAACAGTGTCGGCTGTGCTTCTTACAAACCATAAGTATGATGCTGCTTTACTCAAATATTTGCCATTTGAGGAATGCGCTACTAATCCGTTTAGCGGTGCTGCTTGGTATGCTTTATCATCGAACACTTCGTCACCTAATCGCAATTCCATTTCACAAATTGGTCACTCCCGTCATATATGCCTCCAGAATGACCAAAGGAGAAAATCCAGTCATTGTAGTAGGTGGTGGCTTTGCTGGACTCGCGGCAGCTCATGAATCGCTGAAAGCAGGGGCTGCGGTCCACATGCTCGAGAGGAACCCCAAGGCTGGCGGAAACAGTATCAAGGCTTCATCAGGTATCAACGGTGCTGGTACCGCTTTTCAACAACGCAGCGGAATATTGGACAGTATCGATCATTTCTACACAGACACAGTCCGATCAGCTGGCACTAGACTGGAGGGAGACGCTAATCGGCAAGCCTTGATTCGAATGCTAACAAAGCAGTCCAAAGATGCGATCACTTGGCTGGCCGATGAGATCGGTATCGATCTAAGCGTTGTTGCCCCTCTGGGAGGGCATAGCGTAGCCAGGACGCACCGAGGGTCCGGGAAAATGCCTCCCGGCGCGTCAATCGTGACGACATTGCTCAAAGACCTATTGCAGAATCAACGTTTTCAATTAAGCACCTCCACAGAGGTCATCGCTTTGGAAATAGAAGGAGATGGCGTTATTGGGATTCGAACTAAGAACGAAAATGGCATTCATACTCTCCGTGGTCCTGTTGTGTTCGCGACGGGTGGTTTCGCAGGCGATGCTCATGGAATGATGGCTAAACACTGTCCGAAATATGCCGGTATTCCATCCACCAACGACAACCAGCCAGGGTCACATGCCCTTCTCTCGACTCTGGACACAGAATTCCTCGACATGGACAGCGTTCAGATCCATCCGACCGGATTCGTGGATCCCCAGGACCCATTGTCAGCGTATAAATTCCTTGCAGCCGAGATGTTGCGTGGTGAAGGTGGCATTTTATTGATGAATGGGAAGAGATTTGTGAACGAGCTTGAGACGCGCGAAGTGGTTAGTAGAGCAATAATGGAGCGACAAGAAAGTGAGACCAACGTACGACAGTGGGATGTTACACTCCTGCTTGACCCGGGTGCATGCGAAGCCGCAGCCTCTCATCTTGGCTTCTATCAGTTCAAAGGTCTTTGCCAAAAGACCAAAGTCAAGAATCTTGAGCCTGACCTCATCAGAGCCATTGATGAGTATGCAACGGTTGTCGCCACTGGCCATGATGAACATGGCAGGGAAAACTTTGGCAGGTGGAATTTGGCTGCAGGGGAGCAAAATCGGGAACAGGAGGTCTGCGTGGGCAAGGTCACGCCCGTAACCCATTTCACCATGGGAGGAGCGGCGATCAACACTGATGCTCAAGTATTACGGCGGAAAAATGGAAACTTAACGCCCATCAAGGGCCTCTGGGCTGCTGGCGAAGTGACGGGAGGCATCCATGGCGACAATAGGTTAGGTGGTTCGTCCCTGTTAGAATGCGCCGTCTTCGGCAGGCAGGCAGGGCGACAAGCTGCTAGTAGCATTCTTCGTACTTAGATCATTTGAATCCTTGTCTACCTCGATATGATTCGTCGTAGCTAGGACAGTGGAGAAATGTATAATCTTATGCGAGCATATAACATGAGACACTCGCGGAATCTCGGACGTCAATGCGCTCATATTGTATCCCAATTTGTTTCCATAAACTCACCAGTCGCTCCGGTGGCCTGACTCCGTCTGAGCTGTCTAAGAATAAAGGTTTCTTAATGAGGGACCTGCTATAGGAAGTTTAAAGGCGTTGAATAGCAAACACAAGTTAGCGGATACATTAATTCTATCAAATTTCATAACCCTTACCTATCGTACATTTTGGTGACTACTACAACGCATGATCTGAGCATGATTTTTCCAGATGCAGGGGCTTCTTGTCACCTATGACTTGAGACTGGCTCAAATTACTAGGACAATGTAAAATTTATAGAGTACTGTCTATGACTGCTGATTATTCCTTATCTCAAAACGCACAAGACTTAATGCAAACACTTGTTTTCCATGGCATTCGGTCTCCGCGGGGCGTGCATGTAAAACGTAGTCCAAAAGCATATCAGCCTTCTCCATTTAAAATTCAGCTGTACATCACTCAACTGCGTGGAGTTAGCGATGGAACGTGATCAAGCAACATTCCGGTGGGCGCCCGGTCCTATAGGCAGTCGTACAGAGAACTGCCGGTCGATCCGATGCGTTCGAGAGGGAGGATATCAGTGTAGATTTGGTTCAGCTTTCAGAACAGTCCTTGACTTGCCGCACTAAAAGGGGGGTTGACGCATGGGTTAGGAGCCAGGGGCTAGCCAGAAAGATAACCAGCTGATAGTTACATGTATTATCAGCAAATCCTTTTAGCCTCCCTGTGAGCAAGGATTTCTTACAGGCTAGTAAACAACCATCGTGCCTCTTACCTAGGCTCCTCTTTCCCTTGTCCTAAGTGAGGCAAAGTAGCTAATTATTACCTGCACTTGGCCTAGTATTTCTCCATCACACCGATTTATACTCGTCCCATTTTCCTCTGCCTGGCTAACTCCCCGATTCAAATAAAGTAACGTTTGTTTTGAGGTTAGTAAGGACAGGGTATCAGAATGCTGACCATAACGAACGCTGCAAGACAGCTTAACATACGCGGCTGGCAGGCATGGTTGTTCCTCTCCCATGAGTACACTTTGATAAACAAGACGCGGTACATTGCGCGTCCAGCCCCGTTTGCGGCAAGACCTCCGGGGCAGGATAATTGAATGGAGTGCCAAGTCTGTTTTATTCAGCATCCTTTCGCCTACGGCCGCAAGCGAGTGCAACTAACGGTTCCATTCCCCACTCACCTCTCACATCGGCTATCTAGACAGGGGCAGGTGAAGCACGTCAGAGGTCTAGATTCATTCGACGTCCCCCGAGAGATGGTAGTTTTTGGACAACGAATAGCGGCATTAAAGGCGACGAGCACTTTACTACGTTGTCACAAGACCGGGTAGCGTTGTGTCCGTTGCAGATGAGATCAAAATGCTGTTTTTTCGGCAAGGTATTTCCTTCCAGAGAAAGGGAGTCATCCCGTATAAACACGGACAGGATCAGGTACGAACTCATCTAGCCAGGTGTGCACTAGTATTCGCCTCTTCTCCATCGACAAGTTGTGGAGATGGTGGCAATCCAGGCGCGGGTCGGCTCTTGCCTAGCGGGAGGAACGACATCCTGGGGTATTCCGTCGTCCCCGGTTGTCTACCCTTTCCCAGGAGCTGGGGGGACAACCCCATGTTTTGAGCCCCTGGTATCGGCGGTGCTACTGTATCGGGCAGGCAGACTAGGACGGCTCATTACCGGCCGGTGTTCGAGCATGCCACCCTCGGGCAATGGCCGAGTCCTTCGACCCATAATGCAAGCCGGCGCAGAGGACATTCAGCTAAACTTCCACCAGCAAATATTCTTGCAACTCTGCCTCAGCATCCACACCAAACGGGACCAGTGTCGGGAAGATGTGGGATGCTGTTGCCAATCACCTGAACGTGTCGTGGCTAGTTTGAGATTGAATGTGTCCAGGCAGCAAGGCTTGGGTTTGGGCCTGGTCAGGGTGAAGAGCATGGTTGAGGATGGATACCATGAAGTCTCTGGAATGAAACTATATAGGACAGACAGAGTTCGCAACTGGGAGTCTCCTTCGAAGCACCCTCATCAAGCGACAGTTCAATCCGCAATAGTCACTTTCCCTATTGCCCTGCCTCCGAGACTATACTCCCAAACGTGTTGAGCAATCATGGTTTCTCTTCGCGAAGTCATTGTTGCAGCCCTCGCCGCGAGCCAGGTTGCGGTAGCTGCGTGCACCAATCCCAGTGTGCGTAAGTCATGGTACGTGATCACGCCAATTTCGAACATGAGCCGTGAAATCCAAGCCTTGCAGCAACTGAACATGCTTAAATAGGTCCGCATTGAGCTCCGAGGACAAAGCTGCGTATATTGAATCGACACTTTGCTTGATGAACCCCGACTTGGCACCATCCAAGACTGGGCTCTATGGAGCAAAGAGCCGTTGGGATGATCTCCAGGTGGCCCACGTTGCCCAAGTTCAGTTCATTCATGGAGTGGTAATGTTGTTCCTTTCCCGCTTTTAGTCAAGTGGCATTAACTCACAAGATAAATATTACAGGGTGGCTTCCTACCTTGGCACCGGTATTACATGACTGTTCATGAGAACCTTCTTCGCAAGGAGTGCGGCTACAAGGGCGCCTATCCGTAAGCTAAAAACTATTAAACGATGCACTGCTGCGTACATGAAGCATGGCTGACGACCTGACCAGGTACTGGGATGAGCAAGTCGATCAAGCCGCTGCCCCTCTCAATGAATCTGGAATATGGTCAGCAGATCCCAAGACTGGCTTTGGATCGGCCCAGCTCGACGCGCAAGGCTGTGTCATTGATGGCGCCTTCACCTCGCTCCGTCATGATTTGACAATCCAACTGACACGAGCTTCCACCAATACTTGCCTCCAACGCAACCTTAAGCAAGAGCAATTCGACCTGGTTGCTCAGACCATCGTCAGCGCATGTCAAGCTCTGCCCAGCTTCCTCAGTTTCAACAGTTGCCTCGGCGGCCCTCATGCCAGTGGCCACTACGCTGTTGGCGGCACTGTATGTTCTGCTCGAGTGCTTCCTTGTTTTGGTGACAAATCCGGGACTAATCCGTAACAGATGGATGATGCATCCCTCTCGCCTGCCGACCCTCTTTTCTTTATGCACCATACCAACCTGGACCGCATCTGGTGGGAGTGGCAGCGTGAAGACCCAGCTCGTCTAACCGAGATCGGTGGCCCCAATGTTGCTGCGTCCCCCATGCTCGTCAATGCTCAGCCGAAGATATTGGGAGTGGACGCCTTCTTGCCGTACTTCGATGACAACGGTAATGTGACGACTCTGAACCACGTGCTTTGGATGGGTGGTGCCGCTGAGAACGCCACTATTGCTGAGGTTATGGACGTCAGGAGTGATCTTATCTGTGCAGACTTCGAGTGAAGGATTCCGCCTTCAAATTCTTTCATTCTTAATAGCCATTTTGACAAGTTTTGGAAGTTTCTTGCCAGACAAGGAACCCATATTTGTCTCTCCATCTTAATCTATCAAGCCACATGTCGATCAACGTCAACGCCTCTGTCTTCTTGAGCATTCCTGTGAATATGTGCGAGTGAGGAGCTCGCTTCTGGTCTTGTGCCAGAGCCTGATATCTTTGAATTTTTTTATGAATATATAGGTTAGTGATGACACGCCCGGCGTCATCAGTAACATGACATCCTTCAACATTGCCACCATCGCCACTGCTCTAGACATCTCCGAGCAGCCTCGATCGCTAGCACCGCAGCCCTGTGGAACAGATGGGAATTTATGCATGATTCTGATGGTCAGGATTTTGGACGGCAATTATGTTTCATGCCTAGGCTCTTCACCAAAGTGCACAGATTTCCTGGTGCCATGTGAGTTCTGGCAACAAGAAGTATGGATTCACAGTTTAACAACCAATTTTACAAAATGCAACTTTCCTTTCCCACGCTGGGACCTGAGATCACGTCACGGACGTGGCAGATGCGCGGGCCGCAGCCCCCTTCTTGCGTCTCGCAGCTTTGTCGTAGATGGCAAGGCACGTCATGATGACCATCTGGTCAAAATGCCTCCCCATGTCTGCCTTGATTTCGAGCTCTCCACAGGTCGATAAGCCGATAGAAGCGCTTGTAAACACAGCTAATGTAGCACCTTGCTCATCAAGGAGCATGAAGTTGCGCGTACTCAAGGGGTTGACGGTGTGACCACCGACACCGACTGAGTGCGTCCGGTCCCAGGTGAAGGTCTGCCGACGACCTCCGGGCATCGTCATGGAGAATTTGTACTCGCCTCCCATGAACGATTCCTTGCTCAGAGTTTCTCGCCATTCCTTCTGCGGCATCTGCGGGTCAATCAGGCCAATATCTATGTCCGAAGTTGTTTTATGCATATCGCAGAAGCCAAAAACAGGCGAATTCTTTGCATCGGGGCCGCTAGGTACCTAATGGTTAGTTGTCATGAGGGAATATGAAGAAATAGAGACAAATACGAACTCATGGAATGTCAGTTCGGGCACGCCTGGTGTAAAGTTCGACACGCCCACCGTGATGAGAGGAGAGCCGCCACTGAGGTTGATCTCATAATGCCGTTTCAACGCGGGCTTCACGATTTCGAATATGCGACCTTGAATCGCCATTTTGGAATTGATGCGTCTCAATTCAATTTGTGATCCCTTTGTATATCTTCCAGTTTTGTAGTCATGTAATTATTTCGTTTCGGTACTGGAGGACGTTTTCTTCGAGGCTGTTAGCTTTCGTCTGCAGCTCTTATATTTCAGAATTACCGTATCGCATGCGTCACCCTCTCTGTACTCAGCGTTCCGCAGCTCAGGTAATAATCCTCGCCAAATGCTTCCGAAAGTAGTGAAGATTGAGCCCAGCTGAGACCCCACTGAGATGACTTGATGACTGACGCAATCGTGCAGGCTATGCTGTGGCGCACGAGACGCGATGCAGATCGGTGGGGTCTAAAGTAGCGATTCGACCATGAAGGTGATCAGCAGTGAGAGT
Source organism: Paramyrothecium roridum (assembly GCA_003012165.1). Classification (NCBI taxonomy): domain Eukaryota; kingdom Fungi; phylum Ascomycota; class Sordariomycetes; order Hypocreales; family Stachybotryaceae; genus Paramyrothecium; species Paramyrothecium roridum. Next base: position 23,090 of record PXOD01000293.1, read on the forward strand.
GTCCACTGGTTCATGAACTTGATCTGAGAGAACAAGGATCTCGCGATGTGTTAAAGGATCAATTATAAAGACGTTAAGCAAAATCTTCCTTCGAAAAATTGCCATTTAAGAAGGGCCTGAGGATTGAAGCAGTGTAGTGTACCGGCATAATTCAGAGAATGGAGACGAGTGCAGTTGGCGGACTTTTCAGTATGTCGCCACGTTTAGGGTGCTGTATCTTAGGCGTTTTTGAACACCTTGAATTCTACTCTTTGTTCCCAACTGTTGATCATTTCTGTTGCTGGTTGATCAGTGCACCAGCTTTGGTCTTAGCCTACGCCACAGCTGACTGTTTACCGAGCGATCCTCGAGCATGTGTCCGGCTTCTAAGAACTAGAAGGAATAAAAAGTTGGGGTGAGCTTAAAAGAACTGTATGATTCCAGTTCTTAGACAAATTCAGACGACTGTAATCTGTAAGATCGATGGGGCGGTCTTTCACATCTCAAGTATCAGCAAACTATCTATAGAAATAGGAAGTTTCTGGTGTTTCAACCTCGAGCTTCCTGTCTTACAATGTACCGTGCATGCGATCTGCAATAATGACGATTGTGGTGACGAGTTCTCTCGTGGTCTTAGTAATAGTTCTACCTACAACTGGAAGATCATGAAACAAGACTATACCGTGTGACACCCAAAATGTCTTTTATTCAGCTGCCCAAGGGCTAGCTCTTGGTTGGGAAAACGATCTGGAGCGTCCGGTATTTCTTCGGGATGGGTGGATCCAGAGTATCCCGAGCATACTAAGTGACAATCAGAAACGGCTCAGCTTTTGGGGAGCAACTAATATCCAGCAGATGGCCAGTGCTACTTGCTGCAAAGCACTTCTGCAAATAGTTGCGACGGAACATCCAAAAGATCAATCAAGATGACCATATCGTTTTCGCACGGCTTATGAAGATTGAAGGTAGGTGAGTTGAACGAGAAAAATAAATGTTCCCTAAAGAACAAAGGCTAGAAGAAAAATCAGGAGCAACAAGAATGGCTCAACAACATAAGAAACTCCAAGACCCTTCTTCTTATGACCTCGACCCTCTAGCTTGGGATCTTTTTATTCCCCTGTGTGCCTCGTCAACATGTCTCTTCAAGTTGTCCTTGCGGCCGACCTCTTCGCCACAGATATCGCATGTACCCGATTGTGGCTCTATTCCGTTCGCTGGGTTTTGTGTAAATTCCCGATGATAAGTGGACAGATGGCGGGTCATAGTCTTTTTGTCTCCAAACATTTCGCCACAGCCAGCTTGGCAGGGAACATGAGGGTCGTGCCGAGCCCGTACATGCTTGCTATTCTCACAGATCAGTTTCAGTCCCGGATAGCAAATTTGAAGAAGCAACATGGCAAGGAGATGTGAATGAGCCACATACTTTCTCTCTGTTGGACGCGGAAACTGTTCACCACATTCTGGGCAATCCACGGGGGCCTTCCTGCGAGATGAAGACCCGTGCCCGTCATGCCTGCCGCTTTTGGATTTCTCCTTCGAACTGTGTTCAGTATCGTGCTTCTTTGACCGTGACTTGGAGCTATGCTTTGTCTTTGGGGTCTCTCCACATTGCTCTTCGGCACCGTAATTGCTACTTGAGGGGTCGGCCACCTGCGACAAAGTAGGGTAGTAAAGCAACGGATCTCCGCCACTAAAGTCATCTTGTTCGTCGTAGTAAGGGTAATTCTGCTCAGAGTACATATAATAGTTGTGTTGGTCTTCAGACATACTACCATGAGGGCTCTATCCAGTCGCTGCATAGGAGAAGCCTGCAGGAAAAGTGGCCGAAGCGGTACTCTAGATTGATATCAGCACTGATTCGAAACATAATGATGCAATCACTTTACCTCCTGTTGAGTGTTTTCAGGATAAGGATGATATGAAGCCTCGAGGTGTGCAGGATCAATGCAGAGCCCTGTCTGTTCATACGCTGGTGGACAGTGACTTCCGTAAGTCTGGTGGCCCGCTGCTGAGGAGGAAGTGGATTTGAAGTTCTCAGACTCAACGGGGCTGTCCTCGCTCGCAATGCGCCAAGACTCATCCAAAAGGTGGTCTTCAATGTACTCGTTGGTCATGTCCATGCTACCAAGCGAATTGCCTACAATTCTTCTGTGGTTAGCTCATTCGACAGGTGCCAAGAGGGCTGAAGTATCACCTTTCCAGCCTGGGCAGAAAATCGAATGGAACGAAGATGATGGCACCGGCCTGTTTTTCAATGATGAAGTGAATTGCTTTATCTTCTGGGTTTGAGAACTGAAAATTATGGTTTGGAACGCAGGTCTTATATGCCCAGGATGACTACCGTGGTGCGAAACTTGGCTTTAGAACTCACTAGGTAATCCAAATTGATGCCTGGGCTCACATGGTAGGCCTCCCATAGACATGATGCAAGATTGCATGGATAAACTTGGCCGCGGGCTAATGCCATGTAACACATCCAATATCTCAGGCACTTCTCAAAGTGTCCAGGTTTTTCGAAGTCGTATTTCCAAAGACTTCCTCGCTGTTCTATAACACCCCGCCCTGAGGACAACTGGTCACGCACCAAAGACACGAAAGCACCGCGATGCTACCGGACTGACTCTGAGGAATCTCGCACTGCTAGGGCTCCGTCACTCAGCCATGCAATGCGCTGCATAGAAGTTGCTGCCTTCGGGTTGCGTGTCCCTCTGGTATTGGCCTGCCTGAATTTTCCTACGCGTTCATACCTGGAGGCGGAGCGAAAGTGGTCGGCCTCCCAAAGCCTCGTTGCGGACGAGGATGTAATTGGTTTTGTGGATGGTGGGCCTCCAAATCGGTACAATGATGGATGGTCGGCCTCCCAAGCTCTGGCCCACAGGGCTCAACAAGGCGTGAGCGGTCATATCTCACGTAAACTGCGAATGGAGGGCTAGAAGAACAAAGAAACAGATATAAAAAAGCTTCAGTATCTGTTCATTTAATGAAGCCGCAAGCCATTTTTACAAAGCTTTTCTCTCGGCAGCTTAACTCAGCACAATCACAGTGTTTCTGTCCATTAGCATCACAATTCCTCTGCAATGGCCTCAATCGCAGCTTCTGACGCCTCTACGAGCTCGGTACAGAGCCTAGCTAATCAATTGGCTGATCTTTGTCTCTTGGGTGATTCCGGAAATGAGGCTTGCAAGACGAAATTGGACATCAAATACGCATCCGGCCCCGGCGGCGACGACCAGGCCCTCACCGACTTCCAGAAATTTCTTTCATTTATTGCCTTGACCCTTCAAAATGAAAGAGGTCCCGAGACGGTGACTGCGCTGGTCTGTATTCTTACCGCTACTGGAGGGGCGGATCTGCTCTTCACGTCTAATCAGCGCAAGGAGGGCGAGCTGGAGAGTGCTAAAATGTTCCTGGAGGAGTTGCTGAGATACGTTGTGGCTAACCTCGATGCACCGAGGCCGGGGCCAGTAAAGAAACAAATCTTGTGGATGATTGTGGCATTCAATTCAAGCAAAATCAACGCCTATCTGAGAAAGCTGCTATCTGCTTTGGATAACTGTCTCATAGGCCCCCAATTAACAGGAATCGACACGGGTAAGTTCGTCACCGCGGTCCGTCCCTGGCCTTCGATACGCGTTGTCCTAACGCGCTTTCGTTTCAAAAGATGCGAACATTCTCGAGGACCTTCGCAAGTTGAGGAAAGATGCAGAATTTCCCAGAAACATGACATCCTCGCAGAATGCACGAAGTGAATGTGGGTTCGCTTTCCTCTGAGCCTCTCGTCGAGGTCGCCAATGCATGTTCCTTTTGCAATTGACAATTCGCCTAGACCTCAGTGCTTGCGAAACACTTATCAAGGCAATCCACGCAATGAAATCGCCACTCAACAATTTCATCAATAACCGTGCTGGCCAACAAGACTCTAAATTAGCATATCCTTGGTGCGAGCTCCGCCATTGCCTTGGTCGTCTCCATTCCTACAGACAAGCTACAGAGAGTATTTTTGAAGCTCGAACACGATGGCCCAAGCTATTCTCGGACTTTGACGTGAGGTTCATCCCATCTAGCAGGTCGAAGAGAGTCCCTGTCACCAAGTCTTCCGATGTAAACGAGATTCTTTCGGCTGCGTTTCCTGATTTCAATCATTCGGACATGAAAGACGACATCGAAGACCTTCGCGCTTTCGGCTTTGAAAAGTACATTCGCAGTCAGATCACAAAACGAAGCCCCAGGGCAACTGTTCACTGCGAGGTCCATCTACACAATTACCTTCTCCAGCAGGGCAAGACCCATCGCTCTGATTACTGGGAAAACTCACTTTTCATCGCTACCAGCAAGCCGCCTTGTCAGCTGTGCCATTTCTACTTCCAGTGCAGCGACAACGACTTCATCGTCCAGTCGTCACACATGAACCTCTACTCCAAGTGGCGATTCCCTGACGACTGCGACAGTGAAGTGATGGAAGAGGTCATAGAGTCTATGCAGGCACACACTCTGCGCTTGCTGAGAGACAAATTGCCAAGTTATAAGAGCCATGATTCACAGACTGGGTCACGGGCTGGCACAAGCCATAGTAGGTTAGCAATGCGAACGGCGGCACTGCGGCGTGGAAACATTCACAAGCCTGGCTCGGTATCAGGCCTCACCATGAGAAGAGATTTGATAGAAGCGGCACCAAGTCTGACTGGACGAACAACACCTGCCCACTCGGAGGCCTCTGAGGAAGACTGGGAGGGTGTCTCCGACGATTTGGAGGAACCACATGTAGATGGTTGAAAGCATAATCAAACTCATATTTTTATCAGGTATTGACTTGACAAGTGAAGTAGGCTTTAAATGGTCTAGAACAACTAGAGTGGCTCCTTTATTCTCAGTTACTGAAATTCTCCCAAATTTAAGCAGAGTAGATTGACTTGGTTGGAACAGCGATCCATGTGAACTATCGAACCCTTGGCTAATAATTAAAGGCACTATTTATTTTTTTATTTTCTTCCCCCAATGGCGTCCAAATCTCTTTCGTATAGCATATTATTTTTTTCCACGGTGGATCGGTTCTACGTGACACGCAACCATCGTTTTGTAATTCGACTTATGTATATCATTGGAAAACGCACACTTTGGCACTCTGCTGAGTTCAGGCTAGGGTAACAAATTGTAATTCCGACAAATCCGAGAAAGTGTCAATAGAAAGATATCACTGCAAAGAATCTTGGTCGATATGAAATCCCACTGGTTGTGAATATCTACGTCTAGCCCGATCCGACCATGGGAGAAGGGTGGGCTCTTCGGTCGCGGTAACATAAACGGTGCTAATCCTAAGCAACTGAACTCTCATGTCTATCGGACACTGGTTACTTCGTCCACCTCCTTGGATTACTCGAGGTGTGATGATGGCAAGACGCCTGATAGCTGTCGAATTCTGAGCGCCACAAAGCTCAGCCACGCTTACAAGCATGCCCCTGCTATGGGGCAGTTAGGGGGGTATCTACAGGGCCTGTTAGGGGCCACATTTTCATTCGTAGGAACAAGTCGCAATTATCATTCCCTCTGCCTATGTCCCTGCGCAAAAGCGCTTTCGCGATAGCTACCTCAATTGACGAGCTTTGTGTACGGAATATTGAACTTCCCGGTCCGTTCTTTGTTCCCTGTGAGAAACTCGAGCACGTCCTATTCGGGTGCAAGTTCCCAACGGGTTATCGCTGAATATCTTCATTCAAAGTCTTATTAGTGTTCAAGGCGTGTAAAGCAAATAGGCAACTTGAGTCCCAATGGCGGGTCAGTCCGAGTACAACGATAACCAAGGCGCGCAGCCAAAAGAGCGAGAATCACTCCGCTCACATCCCTCCAACAACTGGCGGAAAAGAGATGCTGACCCCATTGATGACGAGAGAAGCCGGAAACGAGAATATTCTTCTCGAGATGCTCGCAGCTTCAGAGCCGAACCGTCAAGCAGAGGCGACGTCAGTGACAGGAGGTACGGCCAGAGTAGTGGCCGGCAGGCTGCCTCGTCAGATGCACGATGGGAGAACCGAAAGCCCCATGTGCCACTCCCCACCTCAAGCCAGGCCGTGGGTGGTTCCGATGCTCTGTCAGAGGGCCGGCGCATCTATGTGGGAAACCTGTTTTACCACACTCGCCCAGAGCAACTCGCCGACGCCATGGAAGCGCACGGCTTCGGAGGCGTCGACCAAATCCACCTGTCAATCGACCCAAGTCACCGGTCGCAATCCTGGCTACTGTTTCGTCGAGTTTGAGACCCGCGAAGCTGCCGAGTCTGCCATTGCGGGCATGGCCGGTGTGCGTATTGAGGGCCGTCCGCTCAAGACTGGGCCGTGCAAGCCCGACCGTGGGCGCGGGTCTCGAGGCTTCTTCCGCGGGAACGACAATGAGAGACCGACTTTTGAGAGATGGGGCAACTGGACTAGCCGAAATGAAGGCGGCGTCCAGGCGAGCGGGCAAGGGCCCATTGGTGCGGAAGAGCATCTTGTCGATGTGGTCCAACATCAGCAGCAGTGCAGAGTGTTCGTTGGCGGCCTGGGCAAAATGATCAATCAGGTAGAGAATGACAGAGAGCTCAGAGCCATCTTCGAGGACTTTAAGGTGTAAGTTTCCCCAGATCCCATTGCTACGGGCCGAATCGACTGACCCTCGAGTATCTAGCGTTGCGGTTAGTAAAAGGATCACACCACATGAGTCGACGAGGGCAAAGCCTGGGAAGCACCACTATGCATTTGTGGACTTGGAGTCCAAGGAGGAGGTAGATGCAGCAATTGCAGCCCTAAACGGTCGGGCTTGGCGAGGTTCACGCCTCAAAGTTCAGATGCCTTTGGATCTTCCAGGCAGGATCGCGGAACGGGGAACTCGATGGAGGACGCCGCCGCTGGACTATTAAGCAGACCACTATAGCTGGTCGATTTGGGACGGCATTAGCTTCAGGGCATTCTCTTAGAAATTATTGGCGTTAGTCTACAATCTTGCCACACCTGCTTTTCGCCTTATCATTACCCAAACCGTTCCTCAAGCCAACACGAACCGTCTTTTCACCCTTGATGTCCACGCTTCCAAAGCCCTCTCCCTGTCATAATCTCCAAGATCGACCTTGAGTTGCCCAATCCGTTCCCATTTCCCGTCTCCCCTACCGCGGACAATAAGACAAATCAGCCCATCCGCGTCCAATTGATCCAGCAAGTCGATTCGACGAAGCCGTGCTTTCGAGCTCTTTCTGTCGGCGCCCCGGATTGCACGCATAACATCCTTGCGCGGCTTTCCGTATGTTCCGAGTATCAAGCACTCGAATTGCCTGGTCACCAGTTTCTGACGGAGCTCTTCCAGTGACGATGTTCCCGTGGAAAGGCTGACGTGTAAGCTGCTGCACTGGACATACCTCAACGGCATCTCTGGATCCTTGTCCCACCACTTGATCCTCTCGGGGCTGAGAGTGAATGCATCTAAATGCAGTTCCTGCGCCGCGAGCAGCTTCCGGATCATGAACTGTCTGTATGGCCCAGACCGCAGAAGCCAATCTGCGTCTTCCACGCTCCCATCCCGGAAGCCTATCTTCACGTGGCTCAAAAGACTAGTCCAGCAATGAGGATAATCTGTCCTCTTACCGATTTCGCCAAACCAGCCAGCCCAGGACCACGAGGGGAAACCTTCCCTCCGCTGCGGTCGAGGATTGCCCACCGGATGCCAGCGGAGTGATCTGTGCATGGAACGTGCCCTGTTTCTGTCGGAGCTCCATTCATCACGCGCAAAATTGCCAAACCCATGAGTCCACGCCAGCGCGTAGCTGAGATGATCCAGCCCCTCCTGCGTCATGTCCGGCAACTTTGCGAGCGGGAACGGCACCGGCAACCCTGCCAAACTAGCAATTTTGGCTGTCGTCTTGGCATAGTACCGCGCGATGCCGGCAAACGCGTTGAGCACGTCGTCCTTGTACGTCAGCTCGCGCTTGGTATACTGCCGGACCTGGAACTGGCACCTGCGGAGGATGTCAATCTTGCGGTGGTTCGCCTGGCTCGCCATGACCTTGAGGTGCGAGTACGTGTTCGAGTTGCCGCATACGAACCGCCCCGCGCGGTGGTATGCCCGCAGGCGCTGTCCGTCCAGCGTGTGCAGGATCTCGAGGTTGCTCTTGAGCGACTCGGTTGCATTCATGGCGTTGCACTCGTAGTAGATTTGAAAGTCGGTGAAGAACAACCGACGCGTCGAGAACAAGCCTTCTTGGTACGTCCAGCCTCTGTTTGACCATTGAGATCGCTCGATGCAGAAATGAGGATCCGGCATTGTGGATAGCATCTGATATGGCGGCACGCTTGTGGATTGCTGCTTCCAGTGACGCGTTCTACAGCTGACTCCCGGAAGCCCGTATGTTGCGTCACGCCCCAGTGCGAAGAGAGTCAGCTGCGCGCCCCCGTAGATATCTCCCATACGACTGAATTGCTCCTGTTTCTCTCCCTCGTTACTCTGGTCGATGCAGTACTTGTCTATCCATAAGAACCGGGACCCCAAAGCCTTGGTCACCCGGATAGCATCTCTTATGGTCAAGGGAAGATCTCGCGGAAGCCGGGGCCTCGTATCCACGGGATGTGCACGCCCACCGGCAGTGGACGATCGATGATGAGAAGCGGGTACTTGCTTCGAGCCTCCCCTTTGATCCACAGTCCTTCTGCCATTGCACATCGCAGCATTGATTGGCCTACAGGGTCCCCTCTTTGTCTGCTCGCTTCTGTTGGTCTGCGCTTTGGTTCCCTGTGCCGTGCTCGGGTCCGGTTTGCCCCAGACATAGCTGAGCGCAACATACCCGTCCTCAGGGGAGTGGTTCTTGATAACAAGGTCGTGTGAGTTGCAGTCAATCAGCCTGAGGCCCTTGACTCCAGGTGCTTGTGGTTTGCATAGGGTCTTGTGTCGCCGACAGCACCTCAGCCACGACCGCACCACTTGCGGATCAAACTTGCGCGAGACTTCCCGCGGAGTGAAAAGTTCCGAATCCAGTTGTCCAGGTGGTACTACCACGACCATGCCCCTGGTGGCAAAGTGTTCTCTCAGTTCATCCCGCCAACCCCGAAGAATGGGCACCACCGCTATGTGGAACGGAGCTTGGTGTTTCCGCATTTGCTGCACTGATGTTGGGTAATCGTTCACCTGAGGAAGATGTCGAAGGTGGCGGAAGATATGTATTCGGTCACCCTTGTCAGGCTTTCCGGGATGTTGTTGCCGAATGTAAGGCTCTATCCACGGAGCCCACAGCTGGCGGCAAAGTGGACAAGTGGTGGAGGGAGACACATTTCGATATCGTTTCCCGACGTCAGCAATTGACATGCCAACCCAGGTGAAGCGTCCCTCAAACTCCATCCATTTGTCGATAATATTCCACCGAATCGCAGCGCATTCCTGGCAAAGTTGGTTGTTTGAGGAATGGGGGTTGGAGCAGGGTCGTTTGAAGGGACGAGGGTTGTCGTTATTAGTAGCCTGGGGCCTACTGTCTGGATCTCTCTTCCTGACCAATTGGCCTGGCACAGATGGCTTGCGAACGGGGGCCCTATCCACCCTCCTGTGGTCGGCATGCTTGATATTGTCGTCAGTGCACATTCCAATTTAACCACAGTAGGATACCAAGTGCTTACGATAGACCTCGGCAATGAGTCACCCATGCGGCTCATGTGTACCAACGTTGGGATATCCATTAGAGCTGTAGGCGCTTTCTCGTGTTTGATCTCCATGACAGATGCTGTGGGGCATGCTTTGATTGAGTACGTAGGACTTGGTTACTGTCATTTGTGTCGTTGTTTCGTGATCCAAGGGTGGTTGACACAACCCCATGCCGTCCCAATCTCTGTTCAAATGAGAAGCTGCAGAGAAGGAGAACTTCGCCAGTCTTAAGAGGGCAATGTGACTCATGTGACAAGCAAAAGCTGAAAAAAAAAACTGGCAAACAAGACCCCGCGCTGCTATAGGCTCATTGCCCGCCAAGATGCGTTATTGATGCGTTGATGTTTGCGCAAACCGAGCCCAAACAAAATGAATTACCACGTACGGCCACATCCGTAACCGGCAGTCAAGTCTTTCCAAGCTGCCACGGGCTATCCCGCAGTCCGCATGATTCCATGCATGACGATTCTCTTCTACCGGCCGCGATCTCTGCCAGCCCTGCGAAGATCGCTGCGACGTACAGCCACGAGGCGTTTTTTTAGACGCCGAGGCTGAGCCACGCGCTGAGGTCAACGCAGGGACCAAAACTATGTGTGGCATTCCTCAAAGTGTAAAAAGTCGTCTAGGACTCCGTTTCAACCTGTTCCCGAGACGGTGCTGTTCGATGTGGTATACGAGTGTCCCAGCCGTGCTCGACACGTCACTGCGATGCCGGAGCATGGTCGCTTGATAGCAAACACAGAGGCAGAGTTTTCACGGCCCTCACCGCTGTAGCCCCAAATTTTCTCGTTTGCTAGGCAAGCCCATTGTTTTCCATGCGTCGGGCGCAGCCCCAGCCGCGACGATAGCTTGGATTTTGGAGGCGTCATATCGATGCCCGCATCACAGTCATTACAAAAGAATGACCTTGACACGCTGCCTCATTCTCATGATGGTACCGTTTATATATGGCTCGTATCTCCTTAGTAGAAGGCTCGTTTAACAGTCTTCTGATTGAGCTGGTGTGGATTGCACTTTGTACATGGGAAGTCGGCGTGTTAATTGTGCGAAAAACAAGGCCATTCTCCGACTCAAACGAGGATCGCACCGTTCCATACAAGATCTAGTCTAAGCATAATCTATTAGTGCTGGTCAGTGGCACCCTCCACTGCCGGGACGATGCCGTTGCCAGCAGATTGTTACAGTTCTTCCATTGGGATTCTGTTGGCGCCCAATAACCCTGCTACAAATTGCAAGAAAATAATTCACAAATGTCGCAAATAGACAAGTAATTCACAGCGCCCCAGATTTGTACTTGATGCCAAACATGAATTGACTTGAAGATTGTCAAGCTCTAGGGCCGCCGCATAGTGCGCATCTTGCTGCGACGGTCGTATTCGCAGATATTAGCCTAGTTACAATCATTGTAAACCAGTGCCGAAGCTACAACTATCGGCTACTGGGATGCTTTGGGGAGATTCCGTTAGAGTTCCCACTTTGGCATGGCTCGTCGATTGCGCCATCGCATCGCGTGCGTGTGGCTCCGCCGACCACTCCCCAGGATTTCCGAGGCTACGTTTCTCCGCAATTGGGTTGATGCTACAATATGCATCATATTGGGGGCACAAGTCATACGCATGGTCTCTTCGCTGGTCGGAATCCATATGCCTGGACTAGCAATCACTATTCTGCTGCTTTGACATGCGCAAGCCACGCTCCCCTCGGCAGCACGTGTCGCACGAGGCTTCTTCAAACACTGCAGTTGAGATTGAAGATGACCAGGATAGCAGACATCTCTCTTCTGACCAGTCCAATGGTCATGCAGCCTCTGTCAACTCACTTGAAGACGAATCCGGCATTGGTCAACGCACTCTTGAACCTCCCACGAAGCGTAAGCGGGTAGCCCCGAGTACGAATTACGCACGGCGGAAACGCGCGGCGACGGCATGCGAATTCTGCCGCGTCAGGAAGACAAAATGTGACAATGCGCGGCCTGCTTGCACCTACTGCCAGCGTCATCGGGCCAGATGCGTTTACGCTGATGCTGATGGGTCAGTTCAAGAAGTGGCTCAAGGTTCCATGGCTCCAGTAGGGATAACTGGGCAGCAAATTCTTGAGCGCCTGGATGAGATTAAGGAGCTGTTACAAACCTCTTCTCCAGAAGCCCGTCAGAAGGCTTCTGCTGTTCTAGCATCCCCAAGCGCCACGCGATACTCTGGTCCAGAGCAAATTGCGACCCTATCGCCACAGAGCGACTGCAGCTTCTCTTCACGACTACCGGACGAGTTGCCATCTCAAGACAAATTGCATAGGGAACCTCCTTACCATAAAAGCCGATGCGAGTCCGTGCTCAAATGGCCAGTTTTTCAGTCCATATTATCGGACCAAGACAGGAAAATCACCTCCTTTCCATTCGAGGCCAGTTCTACAGCTGGACAGCGGCCTGACACCACCTCAGCATCTTCTAACGTCATGAATGATAACTTTGTTTCGTTGTGCGCTACATTTCTCAGTCATGTCCACCACCGCAATCCGATCCTACGAAGCTCTGACCTCATGCGACTCGCGAGAAATGTGGAAGAGTATGGCTTGAAGTGGGACTCGGGCTCCTGTCTTGTGGTAAGTTTTCATGAAACAGCAACATCACTTCTTCTCACTCGCGTATAGCTTTTAGCCTGCGCTTTGGCCGCCTATACGCGGCCATGGAGCAAATCATTACATTCTCCTCCGGCTGAGTCCAATAATCCGGATAAGCTCAGCCACTCGGGTAAAATGGACGACTGGCAATATGGTGCTCGGGCAGAGGCCTATTACTTAGCCGCCAAAAAAAGACTCGGTCTTCTGGGCCATTCCATCCAGGACATACAATGTTTCTTCTTCGCTCACATGTACGAGAAGTTTGCCTTTCGCCCAATAGAGGCTCGCTTTCAGATACAACAGGCATCCAGTAGGCTGCACGCATACTTGCAATGCCGAAAGGAGACGCCGTATTCCGGATTCATGACTGACTCTCCGGACCAACATCTGGAGCAGCGGCTGTTCTGGTCATGTTATAGGGCCGAGGGGTGCGTATCTGCTTTTACTGCTATTCAAATTACTCCCTTCGCTGACGTATTTCCTCAAGAGAGTTTCTATTAGAAATGGAGTTTCAATCCAGTGGACTCGAAAAGCTTTCTTATCCAGACGCATTTCCAGTGCCTCCGCAGAACTTGGGATCTAATAATCTCGAGGTCATGTCACCAGGATCACCAGCTGAAGTGGAACAATCGCGCATCCTAGAACAAAAGAGCTGGGCATACTATCTCGCGGAAATATCTCTTCGACGAACGATTGATACCACGATCCATTCTATTTATTCACGAGGAGAGCAGAGCTGGTTAAGCAATCCTTCTGCACTGGTTCGCCAATGTCAGGAGCACGAGCAGCAAATTTCAGTCTGGTAAGTCTTCTCCGTGTTGGCACTGTCATGGGCTTAGCAATTGATTGCGGATTTTTTAGGCATCGTCACGTCCCTGCAGTTGTACAATTCAACGAACATGAGATTCCCGATGATGAACTCACGATACTCCTAAGAGGTCGTTTCCTCGAATGGAGAGAATTTGTTCTAAGGCCTGTTCTTTACTTTGTCATGCATGAAGATTCGCGCTACGTAAGCGATGAGATGGCGGCGCTGGCACACAAGGCGATTGACCTCTGTCGACAGATAATCATGGCACGCGCCAACCACTATAGGCACGGCGGCTCTTGGTTTAGCTGCCGGAGAGAATTTCTATGCGCGACGCTGATCCTCGGTATAGTCCTACATCCATCGAACAAGGTCTACCCACCATCGGACTGGCGCCAGTTGGTGACGATGGCTATTGGGAGTCTCCGATATTGGGGGCAGGCTTCATGTGAGGCGGATTTGATGGCTTCCGTGCTACAGAGACTGTACCAGGCGACATGTAAATCTGCTAGGATTTGTACGATAGACTGAAGTCTTGGTTGGAAAATGAGCGTCATCTGATGGCGCAATGATTATGGGTGTCCTAAATTTATGCAAAGAATTGAACTACTACGTAAACTTGATCATTCTAAACTCGTGACCAGGGTCAAACATGCCGGTCTCTGCATAATACACTTCCCAGTGCTTCACTAGCCTCTCCAGAATCTCCGATTCGCTTTGTGACAAGTCATGAAGCTCTCCCGGATCATTCTTGAGGTTGTACAGCTCCCAGTCGTCCTTGCCCCGTGGTGCAGTCATGTATATTGCCTTCCACTGTCCCTCCCTGATAGCTCGGAGGCCAAAGAGCTCCCAACCAGTAATTTCTTTTTCTTCGTCGTGGAAGCTTGGCGTCTGACCGAACAGATGCTGACGCCATGATGAACCGCGGACGGACACGACTTCCCTACCGCGGAACTGTTTGCCTGGATGCGCAATACCGGCAAGGTCAAGTACTGTCGGAAGAATATCCATTACAGTAGCAAATGAATCTGTATGCGTTTCGGCATTACCCATCGGCGGATAGTGCACTAAGCAAGGGCACCGGATCCCGCCCTCTGTGATCCACGTTTTGAAGCCTCGTGAAGGCGCCATGGACGCACAAGCCCATTCGGCACCGTACCAGATGTACGAATCCGCGTTGCCCATATTTTCCAATGAGTTGTCATAATACTTGTTGATGATCCGTGGAACAGAGCCTACGCTGCCCATTATTGGTATGGCCTCGAGCATTGCACCCTCAGCCCCGTTGTCGGACATGAAAAGGATGAACGTGTTGTCAAGCTCTCCAGAGCTCTCGAGGTGATCTATGACTTTGCCGACGTTCACATCAATCAGGTCTACCATGGCAGCATAGACCTCCATCTTGCGGGCCGACTCAGCCTGCTCCTGAGGCGTCATGCTGTCCCACAGCTCGTGCGTCATAGGCGCAGGCTCCACGTCTTCCTTGATGAGGCCAAGCTCCACGAGCCTCTTCAGTCGCTTGGCACGGAGCTTGGCTGGACCATCGTCATACCACCCTCTGTACTTTTCGATCGTCTCTCGTGGGGCTTGCAGAGGCCAGTGTGGCGCGGTGAAGGGTAGATATGCAAAGAATGGTTGCTCTTTGTTCTCTCCGGCTTCGAGATAATCCACTAGACGGTCGGAAAAAGTGGTTGTGGAATAGAAGTCGGCGGGAATATCCTTCGTCCGGTCTATGAACTTATCATCCTCCATCCAGAATTTCCCAGCATCCATTGGAGTAAATATCCCGTGCGACGGCTCGTCTAGTTGAGGTTCGTAGTTGTAATGGTTGCAGCAGCCAGAGAGAAACACAAAGCTCTTGTCGAAGCCTCGAGAGCACGGCGCAGTTTCTTTGCTCAAGCCGAGATGCCTGCCAGATGTTCAATCAAAGTCTACTGGTGCAGAGCGCCGGGTCAATCAACTCACCATTTACCTGACATGATTGTGTGATATCCGGCGTCTTGCAGGATCTCGCTCAGAGCCGCGACACGAAAATTGAGATAGCCCTCATAACCTGGACGACCCTTGTACGCATCCACATACCCTCTCATGTGCTCTGTCATCTGCCCCAGGCCTGCGATGTGATTGTCGGTGCCAGAGAAGAGCATGCTCCTGGTCGGGGAGCAAGCTGATGCTGTGTGGAAATTGGTCAAGCGCAGCCCAGTCTTTGCCAGACGGTCCAGGTTTGGCGTTTCGATTTCGGATCCATAGCAGCCAATATCGCTGTATCCAAGGTCGTCAGCCACAATAATAAGGAAATTTGGCTTCCTGGGTTCTGGAAGAGACCCCATGGCAGGCGAGGTCTAGTATTGAACAATGGAAGATGTAGGGACGCGAGACGGGAAAGGTGTGCTCAATTGGCAGTTATCTTTGAGCACTTGATGCTGATAATTAAATTTGATGGGGAAGTCTCTTTATTACCACATTGTTCAGAGATGAGGAATTCCATGTAGCTGCGGTTATCGGTGTTAAATGGTTCATATTACGCACTACGGACAAGCTACAGTTTGGAATGCGAATCTGCATTTGACGGGGAGGGACGGGGAAGCAGCTGTCAAGAGCAGACACTAGATGCAGACATGACTAGAATAGGACTGGTGAGTTTACTCCTGTTTGGGCAATGGCACAAAGCTGCACTCTTCTCACGGGGAGAGACGGGGAGAAGTCGTTGAGCAAGGCCCAGCTGCAGGCCATTTCCGTGCTTCCCCGTTATCTCCGTCGTCTCAGCTCCACTCCCGATGGTGTCCGGTAGCGGTTCCTGGCGCTTAGCGCACAACCTCATTTATAGCGCCCATGGCGTGCTGTCCATGGCACTGCAAGATTGCTGTTTGGGCATCGAGGTTTCAGTCGATAGGTTGAAATAATTCGTGATGGACGGCACACTTCGCCTAGAGTCCATTGAAACCCCTGGAATGGCGACACGACGGGATAGCCGCTGACTTCGGCCTCAAGGGATTTTCATTTACAGTATAAAGGCTGGAATCTCCCGGGCTGAGATCGGCATGTTTGCCGCAACGGCAGGTTGAGTAGAGCAACCATACGAATTGTAACACCGACCTCCATCAACCTTCTGTTTCTCTTGATTGTCTTTGCCATAATGGCGCCCTCCGTTGCGTCTGCCACCTCAATTGCCGGGGTGCCAGCCCGTCGAAGCTTACTAGGACATTTCAATGGCAGGTTGTTCTACTCCTGTGCCCTCGTTGCGTTGTCCCAAGTCAACTTTGGCGCAGATCAAGCAGCCTTCGCCAATACTCAAGCGATGCCTTTCTTCAAGCAGCAGTTCGGATGGTATGACGACAAGACCCGCACGTACATTCTGAAGACGACATACCTGTCGCTTCTCAACAGTCTCAACTATATCGGTTTCGTCTTCGGATTGATTTTTGGCAACTTGGTCAGTCGTCGTTGGGGACGCCGCATTGCCATGTTCAGCATGTGCTTCTGGGCGCTCATTGCTGCAATCATCCTAGTCACGTCTCGGCACCGGGAGCAGATGATTGTTGGCCGATGTGTGGCATATATCTACATTGGAATGGAACTTGCGCTTGTTCCAGTTCTGCAGTCGGAGTTGGTTCCCCGTGAGGTACGCGGCTTCGTCGTCGGAACCTATCAGTCCGGTCTATTGGTACGTGCGGAAGCAAGTCCCCGACTCCGAGATAACACGACCTGACCTTTCTAGATTGGTAGCCTGGTAATGTCTGGAATCTGCCGGGGAACCAGCGACATTCCAAGCCACGCGTCGTGGAGAATACCCCTGGGTCTCTTCTTTATTATCCCTTCCATACTTCTGATTGGCGTCTGGTGGTTACCAGAGGTTTGTCAATCGCTCTCCCAGTCTCAAACAGTCTTTCTAATTATCTTATTTGACAGTCGCCAAGATGGCTCTTGACCCAAAACCGCGCGGATGAGGCTCTGGCTTCCCTTAGACTATTACGTCAAGGGGCATATTCCGAAGAACAAATTACCGAAGAGTTCCGACACATTGAGAGGAACATAAATGTGGTTGTTGAGAAGGGCAGTTTCAAAGAACTGTTCCAGGGCAGTAAGTAACGGTTACCGTGACATGTTGCTTGTTCTAGCTAATTCGGTGCTCAAGCAAACTTGAAACGGACGGTGATTGTGGTAGGAACCAACGTTTTCCTGCAATTGACCGGGCAGAACTTTGCCTCTGTTTATGGCACGATTTTCATCCAGTCCCTGGGAACCGTCAACCCGTACACCATGTCCACCGTCAACACTGCAATCAACATTGTCGTCGTGTTCGCATGCCAATACCTTGCTGACAAGGTTGGACGAAAGTAAGCAACCTCTTTAACTTAAGTCGAACAAATACTAACCACAACTTCAACACCAGGCCGTTAATGGCAACTGGGTCCCTCTTCCAGGTGGCTGCTTTGATGACCATGGGCGGACTAGGCACGATTCCTAACCCTTCTCACGGTGTTAAGACCGGCATCGTCAGCATGCTCACAATTTTTGGCGCTGGCTTCAGTTTCGGCTGGGCGCCACTTTCACACGTTGTCGCTGCCGAGATACCTACCAATCGGTTGCGGGACCTCACCTACGCCTTTGGCAGCGTCTTCAACATTGTCATCCAATTTGCTGTTTCATTCTCCATTCCTTACCTCTTGAATGAGCCCTATGCTGGGCTTGGGTCAAAGGTCGGCTTTATTTTTGGGTCCACAGCAGTGTGTGCACTGTTGTTCACGATATTCTGCATACCTGATTGCAGTGGCAAAACACTGGAAGAGATCGACCAGCTCTTTATCCAAGGAGTTCCTGTTGGAAAATTTGGAACAAGACTTTCGGGTCTGTCGGACATTCAGAGCGAGGAGGATGTCAAGGTTGGAGTGAAGTCGAACCACGCCTCTGTTTAGTCGTCTGGCGCGAGTTTGAAAGACATTAATTGCTTTACGATATTTATGCTGAGCACTAGGACGTTACTCGTCGTTTGACTTTCTAGTAAAGCCGTTTTGCAATGCGTTCCGCAATTGATTGTCATATGGCACAAAGCTTTATAGCGTGAAAGCTCATTTGATTGTCCTAGTGATTGCGCAGGTTCGCGCCCTGGAACGTCCAAGTCCCCTAATTATTTAAACATCGCTGCTAATAAGGTATCTAAATTATGAAGTCATGACGCGACTACCCTCTAGCTTCTCAGCTGCGTTCTTGCTCCGATCATGGTTACTCAACATGTTGCTCTCCCCACCGAGATCCTTGATGGCTTGCTCGCTGTTCGCCTTTGACTCCTGGCTCGTGTCTGATTGAACAATGTCAGCAGCTGTGTTGGGTCGAAAGAGTATATGCTCATACTTGGGTTGGAAAGGTTCGCCTTGTGGCCCCGGATCTGGTTGGAAATATCCTCCTTGCCCTGGTTGAGCTCCTGCATGTCGTTGGAGATGACGGACCTGTCGCCTTGAGAATTCATTTTCGTGAAATCTGTCAGGAGGTTGCAACGTTATGGCTCTTGAATTTGAACACAGTTTATATTAATTTCAGATGAAGTAGTACGTTAATGCATTCACTCGAGCGCGGTGGTCGTTTTGAAGATATACCCCATTGTCTAGGGGTATGATGTCATGGCACAACACTGGGGTTTCGCTAGATGTGCTCAGCCAAGTAACACAAGCACTTGGCTACGTAATGGGTGTGGTTGTGCTGTCGCTTTTGTGGTCTTCCCCCCAAACCAGGCTATCAATTTTCTCCGCTATAGGCTTGGCCAAAACGCGAATCGCGATCACAGGGACAAGCGTTGCACTGCTGGTGTACCATTCAGGCGATTGGGGCACTAGCAAGGGGTTGTCATCATCAACAAATCTCCAATGATATCACCTTGTGACACACACCCTTCATTCCAGCTCCTGATGCTCTGCCCTGTTTCGATCAGAACTATCTTCCACCAGTTGCTCGTGGTTGCATCCATCAACTTTTTGGTTTCAAGTGTTCATGTTCAGCCCAGACCTTGGTCCCTGACTTGTAGGTGGGCTTGGATATGAGGATCAATTGTGAATATTCAATACGAGTCATCATATAATGTTAATGGTGCTTTACTGCGAAGTGAGGCTGTAAGCCCTTTCTAGGATTGTCTGCGTTGACAATACACGTTGGGATAGTAAACACCCTCGGTTTGGGATTAAGTGGCTGCGGACAAGTTTTCATGTCTTTTGCCAATTGCAAACTAACATCGCAGCTATTTTCCAATTCTCAAAAATCCAATGGGATTAATAGATCTCTTCAATTGGATTCACCAAGATCTCGCCAATTTATCAACGAGTTGACGAGAATACACCGAAGCCAGCATGGCTCTAGGGTAAGCTGACGTCAGTGTCAAGGAAAGATGATATGGCTTTGTGGCGTTGTGGCGTCCTCAGCTCCTTGTAACCTTGACGTGGACATCCTCGGATCTCAATAGTACCTAGGGTATTAGTATTTCACTTGCAAGGACGAGTGGAACTATAATCGGATCTATGAAATCCAGACATTACTTTCTTATTTGGGCTAGCTTATGGCACCGCAACTGTCTCCAAGAACTTGCTCTCCTCAAGTTGCCAGTGTAAGCCGATTTGTTATACCAAAATCCCGTGCCCGAATTCTCAACATGTTCACGATTCCGTCCCCAATAATAAAATTGCACACAAAGGATTCATGATTTATTCAAAGAATGTGGTATAGTCAAGTGGTATAGTACAAGAACAATTCTAAAACCCTGCTCCGCTAATGCACAATGTCATTATTTACAAGTCTATGCTCGGCAAAGAGGTCCGTCTGGCCTCTCGACCCAAAATTCGGAGCCAACGCAGCTGGGGCAGAAGAAGATGCCCTCAGGATCGTACTTCCTCTTGGTGGCGAGGTGAGCGGCGTAGTTGGATCCGTAGAAGGTCTGCTTGTAGTCCGGGTCGTGTCGGTCGCCCTCATTCATGTAGCCACCCGTGTTGGGGGCCAGCTTCTTGGTGGCGGCGCCCTTGACGAAGGTCACGTCGTCCATGACGGCCTTGCGCAGCTCGTTGCTCGCCGTCTTGGGGATACCACGGCCGGTGACCAGGGCAAAGGGACACGTGCGCCACGCAGGGTGCAGGCCAGAGGTCTTGTCGGCGGCGTCCTTGAACACCTGACCGCCACCAGTGAGGAGCACGACGTTGGAGGCATACTCGTTGGCGTCACCACTCATGACCTCGACAGCCTCACGCACCTTGTCGTAGTCCTCCAGGGCGGGGCGGTCAATCAAGCGCGAAGTGAGGATGGAGGTGTCGCCAGTGGGGTCGTAGAGGCCGGACTCGGTGTGGTAGAAGGACCAGTAGTCAGGGTATGTCTTGAAGCTCTCAAAGACAAGCAGACGGTCCTTGAAGGGCTCAAGCTTAGCACGGACAGGCGCAAAGGCGGCATCGGCCTCCTCCTGGGTCTTTCCAATGGTCCAGAAACCGTGCGAGTAGCCAGACTGAATCTCGCCAATGAAGGGGCCGCGGAAGTTGCGGAACCAGTAAGCGTAGCCGGCGAAGCCAGCCTCATTCATGTCGGGGTAGGACTGGAGCATGAGGGTGACAGCGTCGAGCAGGTCGGCGTTCTCAGGGGTCTGGGCGTATGGCGCAAGGGCCAGGGAGTGGAAGGTGACGACGTCAACGTTGGGGTACGCCTTGACGACGTTGCTGAGGACGATGCCGTAGCCGGGACCGCCGCCACGCAGGGCGCGCAGGAGATCGGTGTTCTGGCAGTGGTTGGCGATGACAACCTTGCCGCTGGCCAGCATGACCTCGACCTCGAGGATCTGGTCGGCGCCGAGACCGTAGTTGCGCGTCGCAGGGCCGTGGCCGCCGCCGGCTGAGTAACCACCGATGGCGCCGACGGAGAGGGCACCGCCGCCAACAACGATGACGTTGTTGTCCTTGGCTACCTTGTAGACGTCGCGCCATTGGTAGTTACCGTTGATGTGGATGGCGCTGCCGGTCCATCCAGACTTATCGCAGCCGCCAGTGGGCTTGTACGTCTTCTGGAAGTTGATGCCGTTGCGGAAGTGGCGGAGCCAAACCTCGAGGCCTCCGTAGCCATCGGAGCGAGCGAGCAGGTCGTGTCCCGTGCCGGTCACGACGAGGCGGATGTTCTTGCGCTTCGCGTAAGCCAGAGTTTGGGCAATGTCCTCACGCGTGGTCGCGTTAACGGCGTAGGTCGGCAGCGGACCCAGCAGGCAAGTTCCGGGCTCCTGGTTGGAGGCGTAGTCCACCGGCGCACAGGTGATGTTGTAGGGGTACGGTCGGCCGATGGGGTTGGAGGTCTGGAAGTCCTGGTCCGACCACATCTTGTTGACGTAGGCGCACTGAGTCAGGTCCTTGTGAGGACCATCGTAGCAGGACCGCGCAATGGGCTCGCTCTTGATGAGCTTGTTGCCACCGAGGCGGTGGTCCAGAGCATCCCATGAGCACTGCGACGGCCAGCACTTGTCGCCAGGGACCTGTGGAACATTTAGCAACAGCACTACACGCTGAGACAACACGATTCATGAACATTGAAAACGTACGCATCTGCACTCCTGCGCGGCAACAAGGGAAGACGCCGCGAGCAGCGAGAGGAGGACCGGGGAGCGCATGGTGGCTTGAGCTAAGGAGTGACGACGAGAGACTTGTGCCGCGTAAGGACAGGTAGCGGGACTTCACAGTTCAAGCCCAGTCTCAGCTTAATTGAAATGCTCTGTGCGAACACCACGGGACGGGACGGGATGAGATGATGCAAAGCTTTGGTGCGGCAGCTCATGATTTGTATCTCTCGGCCGCATCGAGCCGCGTGGGGTCCGTCGGTCCATCATGGCCACCGATACACGTGGGGATCGTGCCCAGGACAACGCGCACATCTGCCCCAGACGCTACTACCTACCTGCATGCTGCATGAATTGCTGTGGGTGGCAATATTGAACCAGGTCGTCGGGCTCGTCTATTGCTTGCTGCATCCCAGTCATCAAACAAACCAACATACTAAGCATCGACTCCCACGGACTGTTGAATGACACCGAGGCTTGGTTGTCGGAGGAGGAGGGGGGGAGGGGGGGGGGAAGGCAAGGGTAGCGGCCACCGGAATCTCTAAGCGACATAAAGAGGGCCAAGGGTATCCGCCGGGGCAAGCGACCCCTACCCAGCTGCATTTATCAAGAACCTTTGCGAGGCTAGACTGGCAGAATTAATACACTAACTGTGAACCCATCTCCACATAGTCTCTGGCGTGGCAGGGATGAAGACC